>NNCF01126410.1:0-50913 GCA_002313205.1 Laupala kohalensis | reverse complement strand
TATCTGATCAAAGATTAGACCTAAGAATTTCACAAAAGGATAGAATTTGAGAACGTTGTTCCCCAGGGCGAGGTGAGGTTCTGCCAGAGGGCTTGCTCTCCTACTGAATAGAACACAGCGTGTTTTCTCAGCAGAGAAACGAAAACCTGTCGTTTGCGACCAGTGGCATAATCTATTAAGAACGAGTTGGATTTGTCGCTCCGCACCTGTCACACTCTGAGACGAACAAAAGATAGCAAAGTCATCGACAAAAAGAGAGTGTAAAACAGGATTCTTTACAGCAGACGTTATGCTGTTTATGGCCACTGCAAATAAGGTCACACTCAAGACTGAGCCCTGAGGAACACCGTTCTCTTGAAGAAGGAGATCCGAGGTGTCTCTTCCAATTCTATAGCGGAAGGAACGTTGATCCAAAAAGGACATGAGCATCAGAGGAAGACGTCCTCTAAATCCCCAGGCATAGAGTTGTTGTAAAATGCCATGACGCCAAGTAGTATCGTAAGCCTTCTCGATGTCAAAGAATATTCCGATGAGATGTTGTCTTCGGACGAAAGCATCTTGAATTGCTGATTCCAGGAGAAGTAAGTTGTCCAGGGTGGAATGGAACTTCCTGAAACCACACTGAGATCGACTCATCAAGTCATGCCGTTCAAGATACCAGACGTTTGATAATTCTCTCCAGAGTTTTACCAACACAACTCGTCAAGGCAATGCTTCGATAACTACTAATGTTCGTTTTGTCCTTACCTGGTTTTAATAAAGGGATAAGCATTGCTTCCTTCCAGAAATTGGAGAATACTCCCTCGGACCGTGAAAGATTAAAGATATCCAGAAGGTATTCTTTCGACTCGAGACTGAGTTGTCTCAGCATTTCATAATGAATTGAATCAGGGCCAGGAGAACTGTTGTGGGTTGTCGCTAGAGCTGACTCACGTTCCCACATAGAGAAGGGAGAGTTGTAGGGTTCACAGTTGGTGGAACGAAAGTCAAAAGAAGTGCTCTCTGCTGTTTCCCTTTTTCTCTTGAAATCAGGATCGCAGTTTGCTGTAGATGTTAGGTCAGCAAAATATTCATCCATTATTGTTGCCATTTCTCTGTTGTTGGTGAGAACCCGATCCTGATAATGGAGTCCAGATATTGGGACTCGAGAATACCTTCCAGATATCTTTCGGATGGACTCCCATACTATAGTGGACGATGTTGTTCTCTTAATGGTGCATAGAAACTCTTTCCAGGAGGTGGATCTGAATTCTTTGAAACGTAACAAAAATCACATTTCATTACATCGAAATTGTTTCGTGTATATTTTGTCTATTTATAGACTTCCATGGAAAAAGTTCTTCAAAATCGAGAAAATTCCACTATTAACATTGAGGTTGATCTTGACCAATATATTAAATAACAGAAAGATATCTTCAAGGATTGGCCAGCAATAAAAAAAATTATTGCTGACCAATCCTCGAAGATATCTTTCTGTTACTATCACCGTTATTGACAAAATTAACTGAGATAATACTCGGTTCCTGATGTACCAAGGTTTTTTTTATTAAAAAATTTATTTGCCCAATGTTCATAATCACTGAGAACAATGGGCAAATTTTATAACAAAAAATATTTCTACATAGAGTAAAAGGAGTTGTCCATTGACAATCCTCATATTTAGTTATACTACATTGAGATTTCTATTTGTATACATTTAGAAACAAACTATTTGCATTTATCAGATATATACAACACAATAAAAACATTAAAATAAACAATAACCTCTTATAGTAATAACAGTGTAATTTATTCTTGAAATCTGAATCTGAGATCCAAGGGTTTGGTATCGTCTTAACCTTCGAAATTCTTCACTATTGTCCAGTAACATGAGGGCTAGAGTATTTTCGTGCATTACAAACCTCGATTTTTATTTCTTGAAAATCTTTGAGATTTCTTCCTGTGTATAAGGTAAGTGTAGATCGTTGTGAAGTGTTTTGTTATTAACAATCCATGGAGATTTGCTATCATTCTAAGTGTCTTGGATTGAAAACGTTGAAAGATTTCTATATTGGATAATGACGCCGTTCACTACAGCTGAATTCCGTGAGTCCAAATGGGTTTAAGAACAACTTTATAAGCAACTATTTTCTAGAGATAGTGTTGATCTTTATCCAAGGAGCCAGTAGAATTGCTTTATTTTTAAATCGTGTTCTTTTCTTTTAGTTTCTATATGTTTTCGCCATGTCATTCGGCTATCCAGGTGTATGTCAAGATACTTAACGTGTTCTTTTTGAGGTATGGTTTTCTTCATTTTGATACGATAGTTAGTTTTCAGTTTTAAAGTAAATGTGACGTGAATGGATTTGTCATCATTAGTTCTTATTCTTCAATCGTTAAACCAGTCACTTAGTAAAGCTAGATGTTCTTCTAAGTCTTCACACCAACCATATCATTTTCATTTGCTGTTAATACGACAGTGTCGTCAGGGTAAGTAGCTGTGATAATATTATCATCGCATGGAAGATCTGCAGTGTACAATAAATACAGGTTAGGTCCAAGCACGCTTCCTTGCGGTACTCCTGATTTTATTGGGTAAAACTGTGACATTGCGTATTCTTGTTTGATTTGAAATACCTTCATCAGATAAGACTGTAAAATTAAAAAAAATGATTGTGGTAGCGTCTTTTTAATTTTGTACAAAAGTCCTGTATGCCTCACTTTATCAAATGCCTGTCTCACGTCTAAAAAGAGAGCTGAACAATACTCTTTTCTTTCTAGCGCATCATTTACTACTTTCACTATCCTGTGAACTTCTTCAATTGTAAAGTGTTACCTTCTGAATCAAAACTAGTCGGAGGGCAGGAGATTTCCACTTTCTAGAATCGGGTATAAACGGCTGAGGAGTTGATTTTCAAAGGTAGGAGACAGATGGGTCCATAAAAATTAACTTCATGTGGAGGTTTACCAGACTTGGGAATGAGAATTATTTGAGCATATTGCTATTTTGACAGAAAATGTCCTACACGAAGTATGACGTTAAAAATAGACATCAATCAAGCAATGGTCTTCTTTGATAGAACGTTTAACACTTCCTGTAATAAGATCGAACCCCCGAGCTTTATTTTTGGTGTACATTTTAACATTGAACGAGCTATTTCCCACATGACGAATTACATGTTGACGAGCTTTCGACATTGCAGTACATTCATCCTTGTCTCCTCTTCTCACTCGGACACCCTGCAGGACATTCTTGCTCTGATAAGGGAACGTCGTCATGCTCAGCGGCGATTCTACCGAACCAGAGATCCTTCTGACAAAACGTATTTCCTCTACACCCGACGCATCTTGCAGGACAGACTTCGCGACTTCCGGGCCGAGCAGTGGCAAGCATATCTTGCCAGACTAATGTATCATCCTCCGACGACGTGTGGAAGATCCAGAGAACTCTCCGAAACCCTTCCACTGCCATCACCCCTCTCCTCACTCCAGGTTCGCCTACTCCCACCTTTGACCCGGCCAGGAAAGTTAGGTGATATCCTGAAAAATCCCTTCTCCCTTCCCAGCATTACGTCCTATCCCTCTCCTTTGACCACATTCTTACCTCCGTTGTCTCCCACTACCCCAGACGATGAGTGGACCCTGGGTGTCTGGGAGGTCAAGACCGCCATGAAGAGAGTGAAAACCAACAAGGTGGGTGGCTCCTACAAAATCCATGGTGTCCATCTTCATCTTCCTCATAACGGTGTACGTCTTCTCACCACATCTTTAACTCTTGTCTTTCTCTTAGTTACTTTCCTCTTTCCTGGAAACATGTCACCATCATTCTCCTTCCCAAACAGGGAAAGAATCGACGGGACCCTAATAACTATCGCCCCACTTTCAGACTTCTTTCTCTTCTCGGCAAACTCTTCGAGCGCCTTATCCTTGCCAAACTTATCCCGCTCCTAGACTCCACTCATACCTTTCGTCCCATCCAATTCGATTTCAGGCGTAACAAGTCTGCACCTTTGCAGACCTTGAGTGTGACTCATGAATTAGCTCCCATCCTATTTCGAAAAATTGTCATTCCTGGTATATACTTCGACTTCTCTTTCGCGTTCGACACTATCCACCATCGCAAAACCTTCGCAAAACCACTTCCTAAGTTCCTCACGTTTTTCATCACCTCCGGCGCAGTTACCTCTCCGGACGATCCTTCCAGGTACGATACCATTGCTCCATATCCACAATCCGTCCCATCTGCGCTGGGATCCCTCAGGGTAGTGTCTGGGCACTCACTTTTTTTTTTGTTTCTTCACGAATTTCTAACCCCCCGACATGTTTCTGAATTTCTCTACGCCAACGACATTGCGTATGCGGCACAATATTCCTTCTATCAATAATCTTCAAGCAGCTTCCTCTCGCCTGGACACTTGGTGCTCTTCTAATGGGCTCACATTGAACCCCTCCAAGTGCCAGGCAATTGTCTTCACTTTCCGCTATCTCTCCAGCAAGCCCTTTCAAAACCTGCCGTCGCTCAAGTTTAGGACACACTGAGGCCTGGTCCACAAGTTTCAAGTACCTTGGGATCACGATGGACAAGAAACTTCGCTGGGAAAATCAGGGAAAGTCTCTTTATCATAAAATGAACGGGACTCTTGGCCGCCTCTCCCCTACCTTCTATAATCCGGCTCAAAATTAAACTCCTACTATATAAAACAACCATTCGTAGCCTGGCACTCTATGTCTGTGAAACTTGGGCTACCACTTTCAACAAAAATCATCGTCGCCTTCACATTCTTGAAAATCCATTCCTGCGGATGGCTGTTAAACCGTCCATGGGCACCGCCAATTCTTATCTTCGTCGAATTTTCAATTTAGAACCCATTACAAAATTCACCTTCCTTCGTGCCCGGAAACATATCCGGAAGGTGTTCCACGACCCTACTCCCAACAATATGTTTCACACGTACTCTCGGCATCTTTATCGAAGAGTAAATTCCCGTGCTCACCGTCGGTATCCTTCCGACATACTTCAACTTCACATTCCCTCATTCTACCCGTAACTAATCATTTTCAACTTCATCATTCCCCCCAATCTCATCATTCTTACCCATAACAGTCATAACTCCCATCAATTTATCCTTTCATCACCACCTAATTTCTACCTGTACTTCCACTTTACCCCACTAATGAGTCCCTAAGTCGCCGGTCTCCGGCGGACACGGCACTCGTATTATATGTTACAGAAGGACTTGAGACCATTTAAGCCGTGCAGCCCATCCACGATGAGCGCCATTCCGGTGCAGGCGCGGACAAATGCTACCACACCTTTTAACAACCATTTTATCGGATGCGAGTTGTGATTTGGCGTTTCAAGATATTTTTCTATTTCATTATCTTCGTCGCGGTGCATCTCTGATGAGAATGGTTGAAAAACTTTTGTGAAATATTCTGCAAGTGTTTCGGCTTGTTCAGTGTCACTTCTCGCCCATTTGCCATTTTCTCGTTTTACTGGGAGTATATGGTTTATTGGTATTTTGAGGTGTTTCGTGGCCTTCCAGAGCATCTTTAGTTGGAGATAGGTTGGTGAGGTAATGGTGTTTTTTACTTTGATGTGCTCTCAGTATCATTTTCAGATGTTTAATGATTCTGTTGAGTTGAAGTTTATCGTATGGATGATGAGACTTTTGCCAACTCTTCTTTAGTTTTCTTTTCTATTCTATTGTTTCTTGAATATTGGCTAGCAGTTTTCGACATTTCTTTTGTGGCAGAATTGGGGTTGCAAACCAAGTAGCTCGTTGAATACTGGTGATATATTCCACTGCTTCGTCAATATAATTTGTTTTCAATGGTACATTGGCATTTAAATTTATGTCTAGCCAGGTTTTCAGTATTTTGTAATCTGTTTTGTAGTTAGTTACCGAGGGTTTTTCGTCTTTCTCTAAAATAAATGAAGAAATTCAGAGGATTGTAGGGAAGTGATCAGATGACAGATCAAACAGTAACGTAATTTCTATGTAGCTCTGATCTAATCCCTTTGTTATGAAAAAATCCATCAAGTCCGGTATTTTGTTGTGGGTTGGTCAGAATGTTGGCCGTCCAGTGGTTATTGTATTTAACTTTAAGGCACTTTCCATAGAATGCGACTTCTCGTTGAAGTTAGTCTTGTTCCCCATATATTATTTTTTGCGTTGTAATCACCTCCTGCTATGTACATATTCCCTAGTGATTTAAAGTAAGATTTGAGATTAGCTTCCGTGAATTGGCGTTGTTTCGGCGGACAATATACTGATGAAATGACTAGTGGACCATACCTAGTTCAAAAGTTCGAACGGAAGTTGCTTGTAGGAATTCTTCTTGACCACTGGCATGTTAAGAGTGAATTATATTTTCCTTGATTATAATTGCAGAACCCCAGCAAGGTATGTTATCGGGATGTTTGGTATCACATATTCTATACCCTGCTATTTTCACATAGTTAGTGTTTGTGAGATATGTCTCGGAAATCAACATTACATCGATAATTTTATAAAATAAAAATATTTCTAATTCCTGTTTATTTTGGATCAGACCATTGGCTTTCCATATCCCTACTCCGTAAATGGTCATGATTAATGTAATTTTGCTATTAACCCGGTCAAGACTCGCAATAACGAGTCGATTTGCTGAGCTTGTTTTTGTAAAATACTTTCAAATGTTAAAAACGACTCTTGTATTATACACCCCATTCTGGTCCGGGTTTTTCTCCGTTTTTCCTTCGGGTAGAGGCGGATTTATTATACAGGTTCTCTAGGCTTTGTCTAGGGGCGTGTTTATTGTAACAATAAATCGTGAATTTAGTGTTTTTTCAACTCTTATGATTTTTAAACACTATACTCAGAATAATCTATAGTTCGATAATAACTTGTACATGTAAATTTACAAACATATTTGCGTTAAATTACAAACATATTGACATTATATATGTATTATAACTCGCAGCTAACTTTTTATCTTATCTAGGAACTTTTGCTGAAATTTTTGAATCCGCCTCTGCCTTAGGGCCCTTGATCGGAATTGATGGGATGGTCCCTTGCTTGCTTCCGGAGAGTAAATTAGTTTATTGTCCTCCATGTGGTCATACGCAGTTTGTACTGTTTTTTGACAATAAATTTATTATTATCACCCGATGTCTGACTGTGTCTTTTTATATGTTATAATCTTGGCATAGCTTCCGTTGCTTGGTTCCTGATGCACTGGGGCTGTTGAACTGATAGGGGGAAAGTCCCTTGGTCGAGGCACGTTCTGAACTGAATTCATATTTGTGGGTGTAATTTTTCTGGGAACCTCCGAATACCTTTGCCTTATTTTTACAAAAAGCACAGGTGGCTGGAGTAGATTTATCTTTGTTGCAAAGTTCAGAGTCATGGTCATTACCACATTTAACACAGTTATGAGGTGTATTGCAATATTTCTGTGTATGATTGAACGATTGACATCTTTTACATTGAACACTATCACGTTTTCTATACAGATATTCAAATTGTACTTTTTCATTCATTAGTGATTTTACTTGGTATATTTCTTTATTAATTGTTTTTGGTTCTAGTTCTATGGAGAAGAGTGGCATTGGCTCTTTAGTGCTACGGTGCCTGATGTTGCTTGTATCACGAACACTGTGTCCGATACCTTCTAATTAATTTTTAATATCTTCAATACTAATTGATGGATGTACATTCCGGAGAACAACTTCGAATGATCTCTCTTGTCTTAGTTCATACGTATGACACGCTGCACAAACGTCACTGAAATAACTCACTAGGGAACGATAAGCGTTTACAGTTTTTGGCATTACTTTGACTTCATCGTTATATAACATTTTATATGTAAATTATTTTATATATAAAATTAACCCTAACCATCTTTGAAACAGAAGCTATTAAACCAGGAACACTTTATACCCCTGGAACAAATATAGGTGGAGGCTTTGGTTCATGCACAGGATCCTCAACAGGTTTTATTTCTCTTGTATTCATTGTAACATTGTCACACGCATTTTCATTGTAAAATTGCAAAAGGAATTTTTTAATTGGATGTCTCCGCTTACTGCTTCTAATATGTACTTACGTTAAGTATTTTCTAGAGGTTTGTCATTCATCTTCCTTTTCTTCTTACTTCTGTAAACTTGCCATTCAGGTTCCATCTCGTTTTGGGATTCACTGCCACTGCGCTGATAGTATGCGTTGAAGGTCGCTCCTGGGGTTGCGGAACAGCCGCGTTACTACTTTTGCCTAAAGTACAAGTTTCATTCGGTGTCGTGAAGGACAGCTGTACTTTACTTGGATTTAGATGGTGTCCATTTTGAACCTCGTTCCATTGCTGCTGTTGTAATAAAATTGACTGATATTGCTGTAGCTGTTGTTCCGGTTGTTGTAGGTGACGGAGATTATTTGAACACTCCATATTTCCCGTTATGTCATCGTTGATTACTCGCAACGCGTCGCTGACGAGCCGCCCCCAACTTGTAGAATTTGTTAAATTCGAATGAATAATATTTATAGTTTTTAGTTATCGAACACTCACAATCACTTTTAAAGAAAACGATTCAATCATATGAGTAATGATACTCCGACGTAAACGTGTCACTTCACTTGCAGCGTCTTCGTGCAGCGTCTACTGCGAGACTCTTCATGCAACAATTGGCGTCCAAGTGGAAAGAAACATCGAAGGTAGTTAGTTGGTTTTATCTTCATTTTGCCTGAAATAGTTTCCAAATAAAAATTGAAGCAATGAATTGAAATTATGTTTTGCATTGACAAACACGGCCTTACTTTTCATACTTAAAAGGATCGCCCTTTCATAAAACGGCGGAGTCACTCTCTGGCACCACAACGGAAATCATCAAAAAGAACAGGAAAAGAGAACAAACTGAATGAGTTCGTAGTGAGAAACGAGAGACCAGTGTCACATGACACGGAGTATTTCCTATTCTGGTAGCCACGTTCGGTGCACGTGGCTGCAAGTTGAAAGCCACGACTCCCTCCGCAAGGGCGGGACCGGAAGTTGAACCTCTCGTTCTCCCTCGGTATTTCTTGCTATTCCCTTTTCTTATACAATGAGAAAACGCACGAAACGTAGTTTTGAAGGCAGGTGATTTTGAGAGACCGGTGAAGAATTCAGAAGTAGATATTTTGTTTGTAATTTTAATAACAGATAATTTGTCTAAGTGGGCTCTAAGGACGTTGCCGTTGACGAGCCCTAAAGCCCCACAAAAATAAATTGTTTAAAAATTTTACATCGCCACTGTTAATTCAAATTCCAAATGATTAAAAAATGCCAGTTTTGTAAGAATAAAAGATTGTGTCGTTGAGTTAGTGCATTCCAAAATGATAACGAGATATAGTCCACTTGTATGCTTTATAATGGGCTAAATTCCAATAGAATGTCTTGTTTAGCACGTAAATAATCATCATCTTATACATCAATACGCAAATGTCCCATAGATGTCCAACTAGCGGCCCTAGTCCCCTAGATGTCCAACCCAAATGTCCAACTAGCGACCCACGGACCATATGCGATCCGCGAAACTCTTTTGACGGCCCATGAGTTATAATACATTTTACAACAACTTTTTCATCAAACGTTGAAAGGGGGACAACAATAAATCAATGTTGTCAGAACAAATATTTGACGTGGCATGGTCGGTGAGAGAAAATAAAAATTTGTGTTCGGAATTAACCCATAATACATTACAATATACAAATTTTAGTATAACAATAAATATTAAAAATACTTTATAAAAATAGAGAAACATACTATTTTATTTTTCCAGCTTGAAAAAATATAAATTTGTTGATGAGAATCAAAATATTGCGTTATAAAAATTATATGACAAATATAAATATACAAAATATGACCTATTAGTTTTATTCGTTGGGCAACATTTTGCCAAAAAAGGAAAAGCGATAACCCGCATATCATTGCTCTTTACTCAAACTGACCCGAATAGTGTGTGGAATTTTACAGTATTGGTCGACCTCAATACAGCTAACATAAGAGCGAAAATAATCACAACGGTAATAAGAGCACTCATAGCTCCTATTACCGTAGATTAACTTGATTAGTCTTGCGTCTTTCTTCACTTGCTGTATAAAATAGATCTAGAACGAAAATTAACCAACAGTACGTCGGATTAATAATAATTTAATTTCTGAAGACTTGACAATTTTCATACTACTCTACAAATAAAAAACTAATTTAATGTTTACATTCATGAATCATTGAATAATAAAGAAATGACAGCTGTAAAAATACATACGATTATGGGAAAATAATGAGAATCTTCGTTATATATTATTTTAAAAAATAATACGACAGAGACAATACTAATTTTCTTTACGTGCTTGTGCCATTAAAGACAAGCCCACAGCAAGTGTCCGACTAGCATTGGTCGAAACAACAAATACCATCCACTCATGTTAAAGGTCTAAAATAAAAAATTATAAAAGTTCTTTCATACAAATAATTTTTGACTTCGTGTTTTCTTAACAAGATTTTTTATTTACGTGTTATTTTCGTTCAGAAATATAAATATCTTTCGGAAAAGACGGAGTGAAATTAACTATAGTCTGTCAAAAACACGTCCCTTGTTTGCTCAATAAATCAGTAAAGCAAGAATCACTACGAGAAGATCAGACAGCTGGATTGGAACCAAGAGTTGGCCAGTGTGATGATACTGTGTGCGCATACAACTAGTGCTGTAATTTTTTGGAAGCTGGAGGACGAAATTCATAAGAATGTCCATACAATAATCTTTGGTTGAAGCGGAGGAATAGTGAAGCGGCACTATTTTGTTCTTACTATTCACGACGCACACTGGGCCTTAATTCTCCAGAAATAAAAAAAGCAATGAATACATATTCTTTGATCGCATGTGTAAACAAATGAATTCTTTATATTTTAAACGACAAAATAAATAAAGCAATTTATATAAAAAGTACGTAATTGTAATAAAGACAATAAATGAAACACAACTGACAAATCCTTTTGACTGGTTCAACCTTTGTCCAAACAAACGGACAAGGAATTAAATTTGCACGTTCTTGCAGACGCTCTGAACATAAGTAACGGAGTACTTGTTTCGTTGGATGCAAAGAAGGCTCAGCATGTAGAAACCACTCAGATAAGAGACGGGTTTTCTGCCATTAATCCTCTTTATCCAGGTTATATGCAGGAGTAGTGTTCAAGGTAAAGAACTAAGTACACCATTTTTTCAACACATTATTCCCTCTTCTTATAGCTTACTAATTCCATTCCAATTATACGATCTGATTTTTCGTGACTCAGCGATAACAAAAATGTAAGAAAGAAAAGACAATGCAACGGAAGTCAGAAATTATCAACTCTTGAATCAATTGAGTATTCTCAAAAGAAAATTCCAGTCTCAGTCCCATTATGTATTCACCTATACACCAGATGAATCTAGTCACCTTACACTGGATTTATTGGATCAATCCCCTCCCTAGTATGATAATTTTATATCGTATCCCGCTCGATCGACAAGGAGTCCACCAATCATTTCTCCACGCATCGTCTATACTGGTTCTCATACAGTCATTCGAATTCTTTATCCCTCAACTATCATCCCTTTATATCAATACTGTCCAACGACGGCCGACGCCATGGCGCCCCCGATCTACTTTTTTTGAGCTCTCCTATATGAATACAAATTTAAATAAATACAATAAGTAAAAAATTGCTCAAAAAAATTTAAAAGAATTTTTAAACTGTAATCAATTGTGTTAATATTGTTGTTGTGATTATTACTATTATTATCATTATTAACATCGTTATTATGTCACATGGCTCCCACGCTCCCACATATACGAGTCAGATGCGTACTTATATATAAAAAGGTTGGACAGAGCTGCTTTACATCATTAGTAGGCCGATTTTCCTACATAGCCACAATGTCCCACATGGAAACAGTGAACTTGTATTTCATGAATTTCAAATCATCCAATATATAGGTACTTATAAAGGACCCTCAAATTAAATAAATTAAAAATTTTACAAAAATATTGTAATGTTTCATTAACAAAAAGTACTTTTGCAATCTCAGTTACCATTATCAGTCTCCTGGCGTCTCAAACTCTGTCTACTACTCTTAAAATTAGAATAAAAGTATCTCACTACTGTTTTACGCCAATGCACTCATTCAGGTCTAGTTGTAAAGGTTTTATATTTATAATTTTATGAAACAAATTTCAGACCACAATGGACATGGGAAGAGAATCGCTAAAGCATGACTACTCCCAAGTCTGGATACAAATAATGCTTTGCATTGATTCCGAGTCTCGGAAAAAAAATAAAAATGTTCAAACAATAATTTCATAGATGTATAGATTGAAGTTCTGCAGTTAATAATAAACTAAATAAAAAGCAAGATACAAAACTAATAAAAAGACAATAATATAAACATCATTGGTACAAATGAAACACACAATAATCTACATAATAATTTAAAGCGATACTTAAAAATTGCATTTTCACAAGATATCGCATATATCAACTGAAGTTGACCACAATAGCCAATAAACATTCGTTCGCGAAGTTTGAACTAAAGCAGCGTAATTCAACACCTGTTAACTGAATAAAGAAATTTTCCGAAACGACTCATCCTCGCCCATTACAAAATAATTGTTCCATATAATCATTTTATTGTAAATGAAATATTTATTCATAAAAACCAATTTATGTACACTTTAAAACTTAGTCTTGAGTCAACTTTAAGCATGTCTATTCAGAAAGAACAGGTTCTTCGTACTCACGAGCTGCAACCCCAGGTCCTCATGACTCTCACCTGAAATGAAAAAAATATATATTTAATAGGGGCACAAGAACCGAATCTTCTTGTACTTCTGAGTTCTAATAACAAACAAAAATACAAAAAACTGACAAACAAATTTTACCTCAACTTCCGAGAACCTACTTGAGGAGGAGTGTTTGCAACGTCAACAGCCAGGTGAAAATTGCGACAGACCGGGACTCGAATCCGGGATATCCTACTGTGGCCGCAGGTGTGCTATACACTGCATCACCCGCCACGACTCCCAAGTCCGTACGCAACCTGGATCACATTCCCCTTCAGGGGATAAGTTACCACAGGCGACTCCAATGCTGGTAGCTCTTAAGCGCGGGTGGTGCATTGGATAGAACACCTGTGGCCACAACAAGATCCCGGGTTCGAGTCCCGGTCCGTCGCAATTTTCACCTGGCTGTTGACGTTGCTGACAACAAATTGTTGTCCATACCACTTATGAACATTAAGAATACCATTTTCGTTGGTATCAACAGATCGTCAATGCGCAAAATTCGGTAAAATATCGAGTAATAGAGCGTACTTCAATTCAGCACCCATTAAATATATACACGAAGATCTACACGCCAATGTTTCAGGAATCCTCAGGACCCTGGATATCCCGCAAAAAAATAGCAACTGTAAGGCTGGAGCAAATGTTTGCTGGGTCAGGTGTGACTGAACAAGCGCGGCAGACAAGAAACTAATGAAACACGAAATATGAAGATAATGGCTCAATTTATTCGTCACAAAAACAATCAGACAGACGAATTTGCAGAAAACATAAGATATTCCATACCTCACTTTTTCCACTCTAAAGATGACCTTGAACATCATTCACATCAGTCCAAATCGTCTCGGAACTGAAATTTTCCCGTTGTATAATACATACCCTACAACATATATTTTAAAAGGAAAGCATGTATTTTGACAAATATGTTTTGTTTTTCCCTTGGGGCTTTAGGGCACGCCAACGTTAAGGTGACAAATATATTGACGTAGCGGAAAAAGACTTGAGAATTTACACAAGACTTTACTGGAGTCCCACAAATACAAATGCTCAATTTGAAAACACACGAAAAAATCTTCTTCATTAACAACCATATACACCTGAGATCACAAAACTCGGAAATAAATTTTTCCTCAAAAATAGTTAAGACTTACCAATCCTGAAACTTTCTACGACGATTACTTTTTTAATGAAAAGCATGACATTTATAATCGAAAATCGGGAAGGAACTATTCGCTATACTCTCGAACTCATGAGCGATGATTAAGACAGAAAGAACGCCATAATGAGTACAAGTTATCCCATCGCTTAGCAAAAATTAGGTTGTCTGATGAGAATGCGTTTGTGTAGAACAATACAAATGAGACGAGGAAAGTGAATATCGCTTAAATACATTAGTCCATCACTTCACACTTTAAAATCCTACGCCACTAATTAGATAATTTGTAGTATTTATATTATTGGAATGTTACAAATAGACAGCACTAAGAAGTGAATTGTTTCTGTTGGCAGTTTTTTGGATGTAACTGCATAGTGGACGTCCATTTCACTAACCCAATTTCATTTCTGGAGTCATTGGTCCTGAACCCGTCGTGTAAGAGTGACGAAAGCGGAAGTGGCGGAAGACCCGAAAGGATGCACCTGGTCCCGTTGCGAATTTCCTCGCGCCTCACACTACACGGTCTTCCTCAAGGGTGGAAGCCAAGGGCGAAGGCGACAGGGAGGAGAGCACTCGCAAGCGATAGCACCTGCCTCGGACCTCTTATTACCCACACCAAGGCAGATACTGCGCGGACCAAGTAATCGGAAATGGCACACAAGGTGTGTACATGATGCCTTATGATAACAAAAGTTATGCATGAGGAAAATATTTAATGGCAAAGAGCTTCAAGTTTCTTTAGGACAATAAGTATTACGCTTAACATGAACACATTGCTTTCCGGAGGTAGATGACATCTGCGAAGATTTTAGTCTATGAGACATTCAAATAAACAGAACCAGAGTTCTTAAACTCGACATTTCCTGATGGTCATAAAGTCAGTCAAAGGATTAAAAATTTTGGGTACCATCAAACTCGACATGTTCTACCTGCTCTAATAGCTTGCCACTCGCTGCGCACCCTCCTGCCAACCGACCGACCTGCCGCTAATGGATTTCACGAGTCACTTACTGGAGAGTTATTTAAAGTGCTATTAATTAAACATTTTTATTTTTATTCCCATTATCTTAAATTTTTTAAATTCTACACATAATTCCAATAAAAATTAACCCAAACACGACGTATTTATGACATTACTGAGTTTTAAGCATCTGTTAACATAGTATATAAAACGTATTGTAATCGTGAAAAATATTCCAATTATAATTTTCTTGGTGCTTTCATGAAACATACGATTGAAAAAAAACAATTATTTTGTTTATCGTTCTACAGTAAATGCGTTGGTTCTAGATAGTGCACCTAGAACTTCGACACTTCGTGTTTTAGAACCAAACAGGATTTGGAGAACTTTTTCTCCGGTTTTATATCTGACACAACACTTATTTCCCTCTAAATCATAAAATGTGCTTTTTATGCAGTTTATAATACGAATGAAACAATAAGTCAGATCTTTGTAACAGCAGGTTTGGTTATTCGTCCGAATGTCAAAAATAAAAGGGGTAGCCGCTAAGAAAGCTTAAATTTAACTTCGGTTTTTCGTCAAAATATTTTTTTCAACCATGAAAGTATCTTCATAATTAGGGTGTTTTCTCGTGAATTGCTCATTTATTGTTGAATTTCTGTTAGTAATGTATGTGCGGGTGTTGACTACAAGAGGGCCATTGCTCACATGTTTTCGGAGGTCGACACATAAAATTAAGAAATATAAGAACAAAATGTATATAATACAAGAATAATATATAAGAACAAGTGGTATAAAAAATTCTACACCACTGATGTTTGGAAACTTTGAATTCTAGAATTCTCAAGCAACTCTCCGAATAATAGATTTAAGTTTCCAAATCCAGTCACTATATGTTTCTTAGAGAGAAAATATCATAGTATGTGTTATATTTTATTGTTGTCACCTATTTTGTCAGATGCTTCTCTAATATTATAAAGAATTCTTTCATGTTCAAATAAAATTTATGTTCAAATATAATTTCTTTTTAGCAGCAGCTCGATAACTTTTAATTTAAAAAATTACCAGGAAAACAAGAAAGGAGTAGAAAGAACGAAGCTGCAGGCTCAGATTTCAACAATAAACTCAAACAAAAATAAATTACTAAGATTTTCTCAAATGCTCTTTCTTCATTTTTCGGCTTATAACTTGATAACACATTTTTAGAACGAAACACCAGTGTACCAAAATAATGTAATATTAAATTTCCAACAAATTGTGTTCTTTGTCATTTTGTTGTCAGACGAACGGATAAGGCATAAGAGCGCGATTTACAATGGATCAAAAAACTTATTTTTCCCGTATTTTTATTTATTGAACATCCAACAAAATGAGTTTTTCAGAGTATTTTTTTCTGACGATCTGTTTATCCGCTTGTGCGCGTTGAAATTAAGTAGTAGAGTCAACGTGTACTTTTTTCCTTGCATGGTGTCAGTGGTCCAAATACGGCTAGAGTCTGGTCTTTAACTCTCGTAAATTCACAGAACTGAAAAATATGACATAGCATTTTCTTTCTAAAGCCCATTGCTTCAAAGTTAAAATCCATGCAAACCGAAAAATGTTGAAATTTTACTTTTTTTTTCTTGGTACTTCGGTCGAGGTCGAAAATTTCGGTTCATTATCAGAACTTGATCATATCAACATATCAAAAAATCAGAACTACCCTATTTGATGCAATTAAATAATACGTATCGACTCTTCGACATAGATGTGCAAAAAACTTCCACGCACAGAAGAGGATAAACAGATTGTCAGAAGAGAAAAAAATCCAGGATAACGCGTTCTGTAGACCGTTTAATGTATTTTATTTTCGTATGAAGACATATTCTCTAAACGTTCTCAAGTTATAATTCAATTAAATCCACTGTAGAATTTTTGTCAATTTAATCACGCTCTTTAGCATTTTCTGTTGGTCTGGTGACAAAACGGTACAGAATGTAATTTGTTAGAAATTTAATGTGCATTTTTCCTGTTCAAGAATATTTTTGTCTAAAAATGCATTGTTTTAAAGTTATTGAGACAAAAACTAAAATAATATTGAAAGGGAAAAAACTTTTCTTTTTCTTGACATGCTTCTTTTCGTCACCTATTTAGTGGACTAAAGTCAAATGAGCATTTGATGCCAGAAAGGTCGTGTTTAGTATCATTTTTTCATCATTTTAAGCGCAGATTTCAATTATTCTATAACACAATCACAATTTTTATGGAGAAAAAAGAAACTTTGTGGTAAAGTCAACATGTTTACCGAAAGAGCTACCAACAGTCCCATTGACTGGGGATTCAAGGGACGGGCGCAGGTAGACTGGCGTAGACCTAATCCTTAAGGAAGTGTCGACTTTAATGGTGAAGATATCCTCCTATCTGAGGATCTGTGGAAAGTACGCCCAACCGAACGACCAAACAAGCTTCAATCTTTCAAACTGTAATGGCATCAAATTTGAAAATAAATTTCATTACGCACAAATAAATTTATGAAAATTTATAATAATTGTTTTTTACGAATTTGCAATGTTTTCGTTTTTTAATAACCTTAAAATAGCTTAACCAATGTAGATAATATATACCAAACTTCATAAAATTATCGGTCTTTATTAATTATTCATAAGAGCTAAAAGCTATTCTGATGGGGGCGAACGTAGATGCGCTGAGAACAATGGGAAGAATTCCAGACAACCCAAGACTTTTCCAGCGTAAGTATCTGTCAGACACTTAACAATCCTTTGAGGAGTCACAGGTATATGCCCCATCGAAATAGTTTAAGGGATAAATTTCAACAATTATTCTTCCTTAAACTTGTTACGAAATCAGTCTTAGGATAACTTTTGAAGAGAACAGTTGTAAGCACTGTGAAATGGAGTTTATACAAAGTTTGTTTATGTGCAATAATTATATGAACTGAATCGGTTTGATTCAGTTTTTAGTTTATTTTAAGTTGATAGTGAAACAAAGAACACGTGCTTCGTGTGGACAAACTCAAACAATAGGATCTAATGATAAGATATATACCATTCTTATTTTACATTAATTTCTGTTAAGGAACTGCCTTAATTCGTTCGTGTCAATAAACTGTAGTTTAGAACTTGTATTTAAGACACAATAAATACGAAATTATTGATTAATAAATTCACGAACATTTTTATCTGAAAACTTAAATAAGTTTCATTGGGAAATTATGTATTGTCGAGGTTCGTTAAGAAAAGAATAGAATTTCAACATTTCTAGTGTAAGGATGTGAATTAATGTAAAGAAGTTATTTTCTCTTTTTTCTTTACTTTTTTCACGCTACCATCTGAAATATTTGAGATAATCTTTGTTTCATTATATTTACAGATTTTATAAATGCTGTAAATTATTTTTATCATTTATAATTAATGTAAAACTATAGATATGTTTTATACGAAACAATACAATATTTTGTAATAAAAATTTTCATACTATTGCAAATATTTGTATATTATTAATTTATTTACTTCTAATAGTAGCGTATGAATGTAGAATGTGAATGAATTGTAGGAAAATGTCCCTTAAACGATTTCGATGGGGGTACATACCTGAGACTCTTCAAAGGATTATAAGGGTCCGAGAGGTACTTACCGAGGAAAGGCCTCTCTATTGTCTTCAGTATAGCTACGTTTGCCCCTATCAGAATGTTCTTTAACTTTCATAAAATACAAAAGATAAAGATTCAGGACAAGTTTTATTTATCACCGGTACTTGGAATGACTGTATAGTTCTGTAGAAGAAATAAAGACAACTGAGAGAGTAAACAAAAACAACATTTCCGCTGCAATCTTGTTATTTATTTTTTAATATCTTCATTTAAATTGCTATTTCAGGCTGGTGCGATTCACCCAATTTTAACGGAAAATCGCTTTATATTCATTTTAAAGACTTCAGAAGTTTAACTCACAAAATATAATTGAAAGGTTGACGTTCTTAACGTGAAATAACTCTATTACTATTTCAAGAACATCGACACAAAATATGGACATTGGCACCGTCATGAGATAAGAAATAATTTGATAGCACCTCATGAAATTTACTTCCGGTTAAACACCTCTGACCAACAAAACGCTAGTTTCTTTGAATTTAAAACAAAAAACTTTCAGTGAGACTGAAAATTTTATTTTTAACCAAGCATGTAATGATTTATATAAAATTATAACAAATACAAATTATTGTTCAGTAATTTTACAATTTTTTTTCTTTTTCTATGTAAAGATCATTGAACAGAATAGACGTTAAATGAATTTTATATTATGAAGAATAAAATNTATATATATATATATATAAATAACAAGGAGTTTTGTAGCATTTTTGTTCGAAGAGCAATCCTGATATTGGAATGAATGTATCCAAATACTCCCTCAATGCTGGTTGAAGAGGATGTGGCAGTGAAATGTTGCAAATGTGATCTGCTTATGCAAAACTATGGCATCTTTAACAAAATTTACAGGTCGCGAGTATCCACTTGAGGCCACATTTACAATATCTTCCCAAAAGATATATTTTTTCTTATTCCAAACATTTACGATTGTTTTATTTTACTTTTACAACAAAGTAAATACTTTTAAAAAAATCGTTGAATCTTTCACAATTTTTACAAGCAACCCTCTTCTTACCCCCATTCTAAGGGTGCAAGAGATGTCTCACCCCCACAGACCTTCTTGTAAGATAGATAGTACTCTGTGTATCAAGTTTGATTGAAATTGCTCCAGACACTCCTGAGTTATGGTGGGATACATACATAAAACATTTCAACCGCAATTATATTATGAAGGGTGGATTTTCGTAAAATTCTTTCTAAGCGGACGTCTACACCCTAAAAGGAACTTACCTGCCAAATCTCAAGTTTGTAGGCTTTGCAGTTCCTGATATTTCGCGATTAGTCAGTCAGTCAGTGAGTGGTATTTCGCTTTCATAAATAGTAATTCATCTTTTAGAAATATGATCGACTAACAAATAGATATTTATTCCTATACTTCTCAGATTGCTCTCATACAGGGAAGATATCTGAAGCGCGAAGAGTAGTCGTGAGAGTCTACGACGGTAGCGACGGCGCGGACCGGGACGCGGCGAGACGGCGCCGACAGAGGCGGCGGGTGTGAATGGCCGCAAGGCAGGCTCACGAGTACAGGTAGCGTCTGCCTGACTGGAAGTGCTTGTCGCGAGCAAGCGACGGAGGGAAAGGTGTGCACGCGGCGGTAGAGGCAGCGTGTGGCGCGAGGTGGTAGTCCACAAGGTCGCACGCACATTCCACAGCTGGTTGGTAGCATGGCTCGGCAGTCTGGAAGCTACTGCGTGACCGGTCTTGGCAGCAGCCAACGAAGCCACTCATACGACTAGACGAGCCGAAAAGGAGCGATCGCGCGGTCACGATTTATTGGTAAGCGATAAACGCCGCCGACGCAGCGGAGATCTCATATTAACTTACTACATCCTTCACAGAAACCGAGCGATGAATGTACTTTACGTCAGTAAGTAAGCAGACAACTCACATCACATCGACATTACTGTTCTTTCCGTACCAAACTACACCCCGCAATCAAGTGATGCGTTTGAAGGCTACACAAGAGTCAGCTTGATTCATTCATAGATGAATGCAGCATTTTCTCATTGACTTACCGACTTCATTTTTTCTCTCGATATAAACATAAATCACAATACTCACATGCAATACCTTCGAAAGATACAAAACAATTTTTCTGTGGCGAAGTAAAGTAAACAGATCTGTGAATGCAGGTGAAGGGGAAGAGGCGTGAGATGACCAGGGACGAGAAAGCAGGAAACTAGGGCATTCGCACCATGCCACTTGACTTCCTCGCACTCTTGACGTCATTTTCACCATTAAAAATCGCATCTTACCTACCTAAACACCTACCTACAGTTTAACTTTCCTTAGCCCACACTTCTCAAGAGCGGACATTTATCTCTAGTGGACAAATTTAATGTTCCCATAAGTGCCCATTACAGAGACATAATTTTCAGTACATGCAAAAATACAGAGCCATCAATCATATTAGTATTCCGATGATAAGTAGAACAAATCGTTCGAAAATTTTCTCGTAACATTTATATCAATCCTATTGGCCATTCTTTTTAAAATCGGACACAATCCGATGATGAACCTTTCTTTAAACGTGGATATTCGCTCCATTTGTATTAAAAATTAAGAAATGTAACTTTTTTGGTAGCAGCATTGATATCTTTATAATTGATAGCTATTTTCCGTTTGCAGTGAATTTGTGTGTGTGTGTGTTTTTTAATTCTTCAAAAACGATATGCATTTGTGTTACATAAGTGAGGGATTTTTTAACGAGTAATTATTGATTTTCAAAGTTATTATTGATAATTCAAAGGCCCCTCTCAAGATCAAAATTTAAAAAACAACCGAAACTAAAATGGCATAGCCCAAACGTGATTTTCGAATTTACCTTTGTTTTGAGATACTGAAAGAATACAGTCAATTATAATATCTTTATTATAAAGATACCAATATCACGACCAAAGAAGGGGTTATATTTCTTCATATTTAATCGAAAGATAATGAATCAGTCCATTTTTTAAATATTTGATTCATGATTGGACGGTTTTCGATTTCACGAAGAATGACCCCTATTTTTGCTGCTTCAGTATAACTGAGAACTGTTATTCTGGGACCTCAATACATTCTGAAAGCAACTCAAACACAGGTGTGACCTCCACACCTGCGAAGGCGTGTGCGGCAAGAACAGCGGCGAAGTATGATGGATCACAAGGACCGAGGGACACGAGGATAATAAAACATAAGGATTTCAAATATTTCAGAAAAATATATGGTGCTGACTCACTCGACTTTCCAAGACCACGTTGGTGAAAAGTAATTTCATAAGAACATATTCACTTGTCGCTTCGTGTCACCGATAATGAGAATTGTCACTGGTTACTTAATTGACTTCTTTAGAGAGAAGTATGATACTTATAAAAGTTATATCATTGCTTTTGACAATAAATTATTATTGTTACTATTACTATTGTCAGCTTATTAAAATTTTATCTTAACGGACGAAAAACTGCAACATGCATAACGATATGGAGTTGGTATTAGGTAAAGGCTTACAATATAAATTCCACAATAATACCGACTCCCATTGAAACAAATTCATTTATTACGAAGTTGCGAGAAATATTGTACATGTTTCCTTTCTGAAAGTCTCCAAGAAATTAAGAGTAGTGCCTTATGGACACAACAGTCTATCTCCTGAATAAAATTCGTTTCCTTAATAAAAATGTGTTGGGTGCATATAGACAACCCCGCTGAACTGTCCCATTTCATAAAGCTTCCTTACGAAATGAAACGATAACACTCTGGGACTCTGACGCTCCATCAAGTGTGTAAATCAATTTTCATCTATATAAATAAAAATTAAATGTTGTTCGTTGGTAAGCGCATAACTTGAGAACGGCTGGACCGATCTGGCAATTTTTTTAAGTTCGTAATAGTTAGAATAAGGTTTTTAGGGAAATAAAAATTGGAAAAGTTGTCCGGAAAATTGGAAAATCCGGGAATACAACTGTCGACAGTACGTATGTAGATGGGTTGTTGTGTGTTTTGGTATGCGAGATGCAATAAGTTTTGTGATTGATGAGTGAGTAGTTGTATTGTGAATCTATACAGCCCTGATGAAGATAATATAAATTATCGAAACGTCGGCAGTATGAAATAGTGTTTTTTTCTTCTTCTTCGACCCAGTCTCAATAACCAGTTTATATCATAAAATTTGGGGTCAACAATATGGAGTATACCAAAGCATTTCTTCGTTTTGATTGTTTACTTGAACATCGATCTTGCAATCGAAATCGAAATGAATCTATTGTGAGAGATTCATTGTGATTTCAAATTTAATTGAAGAAAGTAAATCATTTGGTTGGCATGAAATTCTGACTTAATTTTAATTGTGACTTAAATTTTGGAACAAAACCGCATGGTTTTAAGTCGATCATATTCAAGGCACATCACACATTCCAGCATTTCAGCGGTGTAGGCGATAGAATTCATCACGAATTTCCCATAGGAGTATTTCTGAATGTACTCCTCCTCAAATTGAAAATATATGGCCACAATCGTTAATAGATACAATTATCACTCAGAAATACGTTTTTTTCTCATTTTAACTTTGCTTGCACATTTTAAATAGCTTTTCACAAATTCATAAAACGATCACAAACAAATGTATTGAAATTTGGACAGAACAAAGTATGTCGGGTCAGTTAGTTATAAATAATTTAATTAATCTGTTACCTCGCGATGTGGTTAACCGCTATTTAAGTGATTGTGTAAATCAATTTTAGTCGTGGAAAGGAGATTCCAGTCGTTTTCAAGGTCTAACCAATAAAACAAAATCACATGAACATCCACATTATCACCCTATGCCACTCTGAAGGAACTGAGCTAGAAATAAAGAAAAGAAAACAGCATTTTATTTGACAGTTCATTCGAGCAAGGTAACAAACACATTCTATTAATACTAAGAATGTGAGAAAATTTCAGATTCCCAAGCAAAACTCGAACATGCATCCCTCTATCGTACCCAGTGTTTCACCTATTAAGCTATTTTATCAGAGATCCAGATTCGCAATTCGATTTCCGTGGATTTGGAAAATCCTAAATCCTAAAATAGTTGACTTAGAATTTCGAAAATATTCAACTGTAAAATAGAGAATAATCCCCATAAGAAGTTTGTTCATTATTATTTAGCAAAAAAGTAAAATGTTAAGATCAATAAATTCAAAATTGGTGTATGCTTGTGTTTTTTGCTATGAGGTAAATCAATTTTAGTCGCGGAAAGGAGATTGCAGACGTTTTCAAGGTCGTAATTTTTATCTTACACCCCGAAATGTAGTTTGAAGATAGTCAAGTTATTAGATTTTGTGTTCTTAATGTAAGTAACAATTTTTTTTCCATGGCTCATCGCCACTTGTTAGAGCTAGGATCAACTCGTCGCAGTAATCCTACTTCTCGAATACAGGCAAAAGTAGTACTGAAAACAGTAGCAAAATGATAGTTGACATAAACGGTTCGAGGATATTCAATGACATACGCTGCAAAAAATTTATGTCTCTCACTCACCGTGACTGATAAACCCCAAACGAGATCCAAGAAAAGAGTTCAATGCGATGACCTCGAGAAAATAAGTAGCAAAAACACCTTCGATAATTTCCAGTCGATATTTATTATAGAATACTGTACACGAACTTGTACATCGATTCCTTAGATACGATAGGAAGTTCCAAACAAGTGTATCGGAAGTTGATACTAAAGAGCTATCGGTCACTATCTGTGCGACATGGTAGAGTGATTTTGTTTACATTGAGCTGAGACATTGCCTATTATTGAATGAAACCTGCACAATACCGAAAACTGCACAGAATCCAAAGATGAAGGAAGAAAGCAATCCCGTCGAAGGCTCCTCGCATAGGAAGCCGAGCGGTGCTCGGCCACGAGAGGACTTCGAACCCCGAACGTGGAACCGCAGCGCAGCGGCGCGGAGCGGCGGCGGTGGGCTCCACGTTGCTCTGGCCGCGCCAACGTCTCACGACTCAGCACACCGCGCTGCCGCCACGCAATAAAGGGAGAAGTGAGGAGAACTTACGTTACTCGGAATGAACAAATCCCAACACAGCATTTAAAATGTATGGTGATTCTAGGAGAGAGATAACGACTCATATGCAGTGATTTTTAAATTTACGTCATTAAAGAAGACAAACATATTGAAATTTAAACCGATATCAAAGAGCTAAGTTGACAAATAACAACAAACATAATTTCTTACATTAGAAATTGACTTAAAAAGAAGAAAAGACTCAACAAGAAATATCAGAAGATTTAAATAAAAGTCGAATACCAATATGGAGCATGATTAGCCGTGTAATTTAAAATTTACGATGCATAGTTCATTTGCGAACACAATTAAGGAAAATCAGATTTCAAAAAGAAGTCAAAATATGTTGCCAAGATTTTATTTATAATTTAAAATTCACATATATCAAAATATAATTTTAGGAAACAGTACCTAGAGACTACTAGTAATACAACTATGTAATGATGAGGCCGAAATTTAGTAAATCACAGCGTATTTAGAAAAGCTATATTCAAATAGATTCACAAACAAATATTTCAAATAAAAAATCATTTAATAATGAAAAATAAAACTTATTGATTTTCTAGTAAAATTTGAAGCTAAGAATCGTCCATTCGTTTCCCCCGTGACCATAAAGTGACGAATGCTTCATAACATAAGCAGAACAGTATCAGTTATTAGCTCTTAGCAACTTTTATACTTTCTCTTCACCTCTTCGTTACACGTACATTTTTGAACCGTTGTTTTTTAGAGGGAAGTGGCATGGTTCTGTTTGTTATCGTTGCACGTTGGTATTATAGCAAGTACGTGCCATCGACATTTCGGAATCTAAGAATACATTTAATTTGCCTAGAACTGTAAAATCCAAATATAGTAGTCTATAACGATTCTCCCTATAACAATAATTTCTCTGTAACGATGGTTGTTTGGTTTGTCATAATAGTAATGTACTTATTCTTTCTCCATACCGATATCTCTCTCTCTTTATAACGATGGCATTTAGTCGTTTCAGTTCAAGCTTAAGTCACTTCAGTTTTTTGCGGATTCAGGAAAAAATCGGGATGAGCTCTGGAGGGGGAAAAGGAAGCAAATTAGGATGACGGACTTCTTCCATGTAAATATAGTAGAAAAATAGAAGGGTTTAATAGGGGGGAAATAATAGAGCAGAAAATACTAAAACAGATTATTGTCAAAATTAATGTAAGTAAATAATTGTAATACTTTATGTAATATTATTTGTTGTGTGAGTTAACGGTAATGAGTTTTAAACGTATTACATCGAATTTTGGTTCTATACATAACGATCCCTTTCAATAACGAAGAAAACACCTAGTCCGTTGGATATTGTTGGAGAGAGAGAGGACAAAGACGGTATCAAGATTTCGAAACTATATCTGATCAACGACGTAAGTTGCCGCGGTGTATAAAAGCGGAAGACACTTAACTTCCACAACAGCAAAAGAGAGGATTAACTTGTGTTCGTCACGGAGCGTAAGAAAGTATTGAATCCTGAGCTGTAGGGGTTGTGTTGTACAGTTGTTTTGCTATGTTGAAGAATGCTAAACGATGTGTACAAGAACACATATAAAGTCGACAGAAATGTCGAAGAGTTCGGTGTAACGAAAACAATCACGCATATTTTTTTAAAGTACTGTATTTTATATAAAAGTATTCTATACTTGCCGTGTGTTGTATGATTAACTTGCTCACTGTTATCACATCCATAACTGATTGAACCAGCTTCTTGTTTTATTAGAAAATAGCTAATTAAATGGGAATTAGTCAGTAATTTTCCGAATATGAATAATACTACTTCGCTCTTTAGGAAAGTGGTGGGGGTTTTTTTTTGTTTTTTTTAATTTGCATGATTTTTTTTTCTTTCAGAATTCTCAATGAGACAACAAAAGAAATCGGCAGTGGCTAAACGGCAAAGGTTAAATCATGGAATTAACATTTCCCAATATTTTTAGAAATGTTGAAACTCACAAAAAGAGCACCAGAGCACTATGATTTTAGCGCTCAATGCACAATTGACATATCTCACTAGCAAATACAGGTCAAGAGCGTAAATGTTCAGCTGTTTCCAAACCAATTTCCCGCCAAACGAAGTATCCGATCAAAATGTTTTAAGCTTACTTTGATTTTTCTAAACATTTCCAGAAGTATAGGAATGTTGTTAGCAGAAATTCAAATTACGAGGAAATGAAAAAGTGTTGAGAATTTTAAGAAAAATATAAAAAGAAAAATGGCTGTATTACAGCGCAAATCGCACCTTAAGGGCAGAAAATTTGGGTAAGTTCTTTCAAGTAGACATTATTTTCGGTACACCTATGTTGGACCAGTTTTTTAGGCCATGCCATACAGCCCTCAGCCACCTCACAACGAACTGTCCTCGATTTCATTTGTTTTAATATGGTTTATTTAAAATAATTACTAGAAATAATGATTAAACTTCAAAATAATTATAAAGTTTATTAGCCAAAATTACAAAACACTTTCTAAATAACAACAATTGGTCAATATTTAATAATAAAATTCAGAATGCTCGTGAACAAAGTTCTGCACCCCATTGACACCATCTCGCGCCTCCTCCGGAGTGCCCCCTACAAGTTGGAAACCGCTGGCTTATAAGAGCACAATTACAGAGAGTTATATAATTAGATTGACAATTCAGCTAGATCGAAGTGTAAAAGTTTTAAAGACACTACTCCAACATTTTCGAATCAATAGCTGTTCCGTGATATTGCTAAATGTTTTGAAGAAAAAAATGGTCGGTCGCAAAGCGATGCAATTTCGATTTGCGGAAAAAGTTTTCATCCCATAAGGTTTGTTTTTAAATGCATCGAATGCACAGAATAAATGCACCGGGAAACGATATCAAGTAAGATGATCACGGAGAGAACTGGAAGAGACTGACGGGAGAGTGCACAGATGATGGGCACGTTCCTACCGCTACTTCCGGTGGCAATGCCCCCACCCCTCCACTGCTTCTCCGACCCCGACCAAGGCGAGACGCGGTTATTTTTACGTGATTGCGGGAGCGGATGCGACGCGTATAAATAAAACACGCACGTGGGGGCGCTTGAAGCAGTAAAAGAGAGGGCACATTTATACAGCGTCCCAACTGTGAGGGTAGAAGTTGCCCAGCGACCTACGCGACGTAGCGGTGCACTGTGACGAATCGACAGGAACTTCAAAACTTGTTGTCCGCTTGGTTAAAATACAGGCAACAAGAGAAAACATATTTCGGTGGTAAATCCAAAAGAAAGATGACATTCCATTTGCTTTTAATGATGAAAAGGATTTTTAAAAACTCAAAACCTCAGTGTTTTTATTCCACAGCCTGAAAGAAAAACAACATACAAGGGGGTTCTCATATATATGAATATTTGCCTAAGAACATCAAATGATATAAATGAATAAACGTTTATCAAGAGTGTCCTTTCAATCTAAAATAATTAAGGCGTGTTTTTAATACGCAAGAAGGTAAATGAACTCTATCGCAAGTAAAAGAATTGTTCAAAGTGGTTCAGAGATTCTTGCAAGAGTAAAACTTCGAAATACTATACAGGCGAATACTGTATACTATATGCGCACAGAGTAATGACAACATATATTTATTCACCATTAGTCATCTGTCTATATATGACGTCTTTTTGTTCTTTCAGCTCTTCGAGAGAACGTAGGCACGGCTGGCAGTCGAGGAAGAAGTGCGTGATGGAGGGGAGAATTTTAGTAATTAAATTAAAATTTTAGTAATAGAATTTTAGTAATAGAATTAAAATCAACACAAAATTAGAATGACAAATTCACAAGGAACCTTTCTCTCTGACCTAAGTGACAAACATATTAAGCCGGAACCGTTCGGAGTGTTACATTTAAAGAAAAATATTATTCCAATTGAAACAAATTCCCCTATTTCCCAATGTATTTTCACTAAATATGGTTAGTTTTGAAAGAACAGTACATTTCTACAGAAGGATTTAAATTATTGGTAAACTACTTGAAAAGAAACAACAGAAGAAAGTTTGTGATACATATTCTACATACCAAAATACAATAATTACCGCAGGGAGGAGAAAAATTAACAATTATTAACTTTAATCACCGTTTTCCAACCAAAGAATAAATTTCTATCACAATGTCTGGATACGTATGCTTCATGTAAGTTAAAAATATAATAGCAAATGGCTTAAATAAACAGCACAACGATTATATAAAATAAAATGAAAAACATGAGAACAATAAAATGCTATATCAAGGGCTAATAAAAAGTTTGTGGCTAGCAGTTCTATTTATTTTTTAATTTGCTTTTATTTAAGACTTCTAGATCAAAAATAAAAGAAGCAATACAAAATGTCACTCGAATATATAGCATTGGTCTTTGCTAGTCCTAATAAAACAGGAATACTCAACAATAATATTCTCAAAGCATCACCAACATTCTATCGTTAATGAATTTAATTTGGCAAAGCTCTTCGACAACATCCACGTAGAAAACCGCAACACGAACTATTGTGAATCACGACGTTGACCTCGACGAGAACAACCAGAGTTCCTGACACTCGGCATCCCGAACAGCGGTACAGGGACGTCTTCCTGTGTTCCCACAACCACGGAGAATCAGTGGAGAAGGAAGGAGCCTCGGATGAGTTTGGAACGCAAGTGTACTGACAAAACCGCCACCTTCCAATATCTCGATTGTCGGTAAAGACGAGTAGCAAAATCTGCACTGTCAGCAAAAGACCCTCAACATTTGTTTTTCGTCATCAATAACGCTAGAAAGACCCATATTGAACTCAGTGTTGAAATAAAAACTTCACGTACAAAGACATTTATCGTTTATCATTTAATGTCCATTTCATACAATTTCGAAAGGAATAGTCATATATGATTAAAGGAAATCCCTCCCAAGCTTTTCATTTTTAAGCTGGATCAAAAATTAGTAAAATTAATTTCATTTCCATATCGCATAATTATGAAGAAACATCACTTCCGGGTAATGATCTATTTGATTTTGTGATCCCAACATTCTTTCCAGTCGAATTGGCTACCAAGAATAGAAGTTTCCGGTGGATCATCGGAAGTCAGATAATTTTCTGTCATTTTGACGCCGAACTAGAGACAGGGAAATATGTTAAAGTATATATAACAAAAACAGGGAAATATGTTAAAGTAACCAAAGACGTAACACATTTTCATCTTCTTTCAATTAAAATTGCGCAGTGAATGTTTTGTTTTTTTTCTTTTTCAAAGTTAGTAAAGTGGTTTTCCATTCATATCAAGAAACAGTAAAGAGTTGCATAAAATCATTGTTCTCCATATTGAGATATACTTCAAAGAAACTTGAAATACCGTAGGAAAACGAATGTAGTATAAGTGAATTTTCATATCAGCATTACTCATGTATAAGTATTAGAGACGTTAAAACAATAAATGTGTCACTTTTTAAATATTCCCTTTTCACTTCATGTTGCTTAAAATGTACTAAAATCGGTAGGACTAAAAAGGATAAATACACAGCCATTCCAACAGCTAACTCATTGAGAATGCGAAACGACAGTCAAGGAATGGGACCGAACTTCGAGCACGTTGCGGCGTTAAGCAAAGCTATTGCTGGCACAAACCAAACTTTGTGTGTGTTCGCACTAGTTTAGAATGGCTCGATGCGAGATCACCAACACGGACCAGACAAAAGTATACATTCGCATACAGAGTAGAAAGAATTTGCATGGATAAATGAAACGACCTTTATTAACAGAACCAGGACTTGGTGATCAGCAAATATCTGAGTGAATGTGATATAATGATGAAGAGAAGGTGATCAGTATAGAGCCGGAGTGATCAGTGACGACGGTTCGAGGTGGACTCGTGGAATTTTTTAAACGCCGCCCGCAGCCCCAGGCGCATTCTCCGACGAGAGCAATTAAACGAGCGGCGAAAGTGGAGGCACCGACCGCCGCCGCCGGAGCAGTGTGGCCCATCACTAGAGGCAAATGCAACCAACGCTCACGACAACCCTGCATTGCGGTTCAACTTTAATTCACCTATGTGATTAGGATTCATATACGTAACAAAACATATCCAAACATATATTTTTGTTACGAATGCTGAATAGTGACTCATACTCGATAATTATTTTACAGAATTTGTATTTACAGTATGAGCATTTACCGTAAACAATGTAAATATTGTCGGCGTCTAAAGATAATACAATTTATAGCGTAAAGCCTATACTTAAAATAACTATTAATTTTTCATGCATGAGTATGCTGATAATATATCAGTAAAGTCGTATAGAAAAAATAAGTATAGTTACTAATGATTCAATCGTAACTTTGAATTATATTATTATATAGTATATTACAAAAGCAGCTTACTAACTTTGAATAAGAATCATTCCGGTTTGGCAGAATAAAAGTACAATTAAGCTTACTAATTAAGTCCTTTGTGATGGTTTCCATGTACACCTGGAGGGTTTGTACTGGTTTTAGTCTTCTTAGCCATGCCATCCTAGCGAATAATTATTGAAACTTACCAAATATAAAACGCTCAAAAATTCTAGCTTCATTATATAACTAACAGTTAATTACTTTACTACCTGACAGATAGTTATTTGTAACTGCGAGTTTTGATCAGCGGTGAATGTTTTGGATACAAGTACATCAGCGTCTCTCCTAAACAATGCACTGTAAGCTACAACCCATGTAAAAAAATGCTTCCAACAATTTTAGTCAATTCTAACCATCGATGTAGCTTCACGAAAAATATCCAGAAAAGTATAGACATCCGTACTGAAAAATGTTTGTAACATTTTTGCATTGACTACCTCATTCATTAACGCAGAGAATAAGCAATAGAGCCATGAACTTCTTGACGGGTTGATGCCCGTGTATAGCAGGATAGGTAAAGAACAACACATTTTTTCGAAATCCCCGGAAGGCGTGGATTGCTATGCAATTGTATTTTCAAGTGGTGGTGGACGTGTATCTTCCAGACACCAATTTATAAAGCAGAAAGTGGTACATGGAATATCCAAATCCGGAGAGAAATTAAAAATTGGAACAATTATTGCCGGTTTACAATTTTTTTAAATCAATGAATAATGAGGGTTTTTTAATAAAGAAAAATCAAAATACCACTTTAAACTATATTCTTATCGTATAATCAGCAATATGCCGTTTATATTTGCCTGTATATTTATGTCCATAGGTTAACTTTTACTAAGGTGGAGGAAATATAAAAATGGCGTTGCAAGTCTAGTGAAATAACTCGTATATTTCATCATATCAAATGTAGGAGGACAACAAGTTGACGCAGACTGTGGTCTGTAAGCGTTTCCTTGTCCAACCATGCGGATTACCACCCACATCACTACAACTTGACCCTCCGCCGCGTAGATAAGTTAAAATGGGTGGAAGTTATACTGTACCCAGGTGCAAATGGGTGCAACTCCATTTAAACACCGTCAATACTGCCGATTTTCTCGAGATGGTCATTTTTATTTCTACAGATTTTTCTCGTGTCTCAAACTAAGTGATCTTTTAAGCATTTTGAACCCGTTAAAGTGTACTTGTAAGTTGAAGTATATACATAAAAATCTAACGCGATGAACAGTAAAAAAAGAAGGGAGAAGGCACTTATTTACACCAACTCTCTTACAATGCTTTCAAGCGGCAGGACAGAGATTAGTCCGTACTAGCCAAAGGAGAACGTTTATAAACTTATTAGAATTCAAAATGAATAGTTAATTTTCAAACATTTTAAAAAGTAATAAATAGTTCAATTGTAAGATACAATTCGCCTATAGTCCCAAAAAATAATCCTAGTAATATATCATTTTTGGAGATTGGTTAAGTTTGGCGGGAAAAAACAAAAAGTTTACCCACACAAATATGACAGAATATTTAATATTTTTATTCCATTAGAAGGGTATGGAGTTTTTCAATAGCACTTATTAGCTCTTCTTGAATACATAACTTTTATTCCATTTTTAACAGGGGTTACATTTTCTTTGGCGATTTTTACATTTAGACGCCAATCCGATGTGTTATGTCGCGCCCTTCGCTCCAACTCTACCTCCCGCTTCCTTATGTACGCAACTACCCCACGGCGTGTCATGAAAAGAATTTCGAATTAATATAGATAGACAACTTAATAAAAATAAAAAAACACTATGATTCTAACACATACATTTGCAAGATATTCTCAATAGTTTATCGACCACATTAGTTACTCGAATTATCTTTTCAGAAACAAAGAGGTCAATTGTCACCTACATCGCGAACACAACACCAAAATTAATTTATCTACGATTTGTCATGAGACGTAAGAAATATTGGAAATGGTCCTTTGAATGCACGGAAATATGTCGTATATAGCTACTTCCAAATGTGATAGATGGTGTGAAATTAGAAAATATCGTTGAATATGACAACTATAGTAAGTTTAGTTTTGTAATTAAAAATAAAATAATAAACAAAATAATATGACCGTAAATTTAGTAAGCAAAACGAAACGTGCCTGAAAATTTAGACTTGTATTTTCAGCTTAAAGATGTTCCATGTATTTAACTTCATAGTGACACATCCTATCAGTATTCAGTATATAATATACTCCTCGGTGTACGAGGGTAGGACGAGGGAATGAAGCGATACGCAAAAACAATCGCAAACTATCGATCAATATTAATGTTCAAACAACGGATTTCAAGCCCTCAGGGATGAATTGAGACATTATCGATGCTGCTTAAACCCACATGAGAGATAATACAACATAGCACCACTTGAATAGAGGGAGGGGATCGATTGACATGTAATAATAATTTTAAAATTGACAGAATTGTAATAATGATATTGAAGGAGAATATATCATTTTGGGGTCACAGAGATTAATAATGACACACCCAATGCCGTTTTCGTTCAGAGCACACCCAAGGGAGAAAATACATCCCTAACATCTCTAGGGAAGAGGATGACATGTTCAAATTATAGACAATGGCAGATATAAGAGACGAATTGCAAACAGATGTTAGAAACAGTTCTCGGCATTGCTGAGATGAATAGTGACACCTGTATCTTTGACCATGACACCTGATAACGTTATACCAATAGTGACATCTGATATCATCATATAATTTAACCCCAAGGGAAATAAGAAACCTATTGCGCCCCTTCAGTTGAATTTAAAAATTAAAAAAAGCTTCAGCTAGAGTGAAAAGAGAAATATCTATAAAAATAATTCAAAATGACCGACTAGCGTCGAATTCATATGTTTCAAGGTTTTTACATTGAATAATTATACTACCAAAGCAGTAAGCTCACGTTCAGATCACACGGGAAAAAACTACCTGTAGAAGTGGGGATGAGAAGGGCGAAGCGAGTAAATATAATGGAGAATGGCCAATATTACTGTGAGGTAAATAGGACCCAGAATGGAAGCAGGTGGCTTTTATTCTCGCTGAAGTTTAATCATCCTTTAATGAACGGAAATAATTGAAAACGCAACTAACAGAAAACTTCACTGAAAAATTTCGCCCTTAACTCTACAATTACCCGGGCCACAACGGGTTCATTCAGCTATATAGTACTACTATATTTAGAAGACATTTAATTTTTAGTTGACTATATTAAACGGGTATTTGAGATTTTGAATTGTTGTTGATGAAACATTAATTAGATTTAAAGAACAATTATGAAAATTACATGAAATTAACTTTTTTTGTTACTTTGCATACGAACATGGTTGGACGATACAAGGAATATAAAAATTGAACACAAATTAAAACAAATATTAACATGAAAAATATTAAGGTACTATTTAAAACAATCCAATCAAAACAATTAAACACAAGTTCTTTTTCTATTAACGCAGTTTGAAACTGCTTTTTCAGCAATAATTTTTTTTTTTATTAATGCTACGTATATTTCTCATGGGCAGGTTTTACGTGGACAATGTAAACAGAAATAAAAAATGCACAATTACATTGGCATGATATCACAATCAATAAAAAATATTTGCAAGAACACATAACGGAAAAACTAACAAAGGCAGAACTTTATTGTTTCGTGAATCACACCGAATGGTTTACAATTCACTTTTTCTGGTTGCTGATTATCTCTGGAAGTACACAGTATTGAATACAGCACAAGGATAACATAGAAATTTCAATGATTGATATATTTTGAAACAGAAGTGATAATTTACTGGAAACTTTTCAACAATAATGTAGTTATTAAAAAAGAGTTACCCTTTAGCTTCAGGGTTTCGCGGTCGCCCAACAACGAAATGAACATTTTGTATCATATGTGAAGAAACTCCTATCTACGGCTCTTTAAAAAGAAGTTGGGTTCCATTTGCATAAATGGTAACAGCTTCAGAAATAGGAGAAAATTGTAACATCTCTATTGGTTTAATTGTGTGCACCATCACCATTACAAATTTAAGATGAACCTTCTGAGGAATTCCAAATTTTCAGTAGAATCTAAATACCATAAAGTAAACGTAATTATTCATACAGTACACATTTTCAAAGGATGAAAGATAACTCTCCTGAAACTGTTGAATGGATTTTCTATTCACAATGTCGCAATAAGAGACTTCGTAAAATTGGATTATTTCTGTCACACAACGCGAAATAAAAACTTCACGATCGACCTTCGTATTTCCTCATATTTAAAAAACGCCATCAAATTGAGACCCTTACCTTCAGAATAATTGAAATTGTGGAAGTCTTCCATTACGATTTTCATGGCAGACGATCTCGAAGAACTTGATTTTTTTTCAATACCCGTGCTTCACAAATATATATATCAAGAATTGATAAACAAATCACACACGCGCGCGCACACACATTAACACGAAAAAATCACACAATCTTTATCAAATCTCAATATACACTGTACCACTAACACAAATCATGACCAGTTGAAGCCAAATCACACACTTCTCCCCATTTAAATAACAAATTTCCCCAACACTCTTAATTAGTGCATTCAATATTATATATTCCTAATGACAAGAAAGAAAATGTAAAAACAAACGGTTAAGTTTATTGCTTAATATAAACCCACGCCTCAGAACATGGGTAAAACACTCGATACATCAAAGACGAGGACACATTGACGCACGGCACCCAGTTTAGCAGCAGCGCTAGACGGATTGCGCGCGTGGAGCGGGCGGCGAGAGCGCCGAACCACGAATGTGGAGTCCCAATGTCTCGTTGGCTGTCGCTTCTCCCGCCTGCGCCGCTGTCCCCACTGCCTACCGCGAGGACCCCACCCGACGCGACGGACGGACGGACGGCCTCCAGAGAGACGGCAGCAGCAGCAGCAGCAGCAATGGAAGCAAAGGACGAAGGAAAATATCGCAACAGAACTAATATGCCCAATAAGCAGAGGAGGACATTCAGACCTTTCAACCGCTGAGTATGAATGTCCATGACCAGAGTCATCGTAGCAGAAATAAAGCACTGAGTAGCGGCAAATGTGTCTATGATGACGAGCCTTCTGGAACGCTACTTCTGCAGGACCGACAGTTATCAATTAACGTCGAGAGGTGCAAATTGTCAGTATGATTCATGACTTATTTAATCACATTAACCTTATTTTTTACTCGGATAAATACAAAAAATAGTCAATATTCAACAAATATATAATACAAAGGAATCATAAACAATGTATCCCATCATTTTCCGGGAAATAATTTTTCAAGTTGGCGCACCTTACTATCGGATTTTTTATTATAGACTCCTAACTTCTAATAGCTATGAAGAGCACAACAAAAATCACAGAAAAAAGTTAATACCATTGGATTTGTCATTTTGTTCTACAAATACAAAATAGAAAAATTTGGTTTCATGGATGGATATTTTTTTAACCCGAAATGTTTCAAAAAGTGTGATATTTCTACGGTTTTTGCCGATACGTTGACTTAATTCTTTATTTATAAAATAAACTAAGAGTGACAAAAATATTTCTAATTCAGCGAATGATCCCTGTTGTGTTTGTGACAACATGTATTAATTTCAAACTTCTACTTCAAAATATAATGAGTTTTTTTTCGTAAACAATGTTAAAACGACCAGACACATTATTAAAGAATCAAATTTATACTGTTGCTCTCAGGAGAATGACGTGATTACATTATAATTTAACTGAAATGTTTAAAACTATTTACTCAAAGAAACAAATTCACTTCATTTTGGAGACAGTCGCCGCCAGAAAGGTTGTTCGCCCGCCTCGAGAAGCATTTTTAACATGTTTCTGGATAAATCTATGTAAAAACTAATATCACCATTCAATTCCACGATATTTAACTGATTAAAAATCGGCATGTAATGAAAAATTATTTTAATTTACTTGAGAACTATCTCAATAAGGATACTACAGAAACCATCTGTGTAATGGGTGACCACGTCCATGAGAGCGGTATGACTGTGGGGTACTCCACATATTATCACTAGCATCACAACATTCGGGTAAGTGAAACACCTCCAGAAATTTGTCGGGACAAAAAAGGCATGAATCGGTCTGTGCTTCTCGCCATTACGAAGCCGAAACGTTCACAGCCGTTCTGCTACCGAGACGACGGGAGTGAGTATTTAATGGCACAATGTCTTAGTGGTTGGAGTTTTCAGTTAAAAGAAACTTTTATTTAAATGCGTGTAATTACAATTTTACTTTAATGAACTGTGTAACAAATTCTACTAGGATCGCTATATTCTACTAGGATGATTGGATAGAAAATCGTTTAATGATTAAAACTCTGATGGTCTTAAGTTATGTAGCAGCTCCTTACCCTAATATCCACAGATACCATATATTCCTTCCTTTCAATAATTATAAAAGAAAGCAAACAAATATTGTCATATTTATTAAAACTAGTTGTGTCTCACCAAAGTACCCACTCTCTCATATACGTTCAAAACATTTCTCTATAGCATTAAATGAATATATATGCTAATGGAATGGTAACAAATGTAACAGTGTAATGTCTCATGCTACTAATTTGGAGCAGTCACTCGCTAGCAATTAACTAGATCACCTGACGATGTCGTGTTAGAGACGAAACGTAGTTTTATTTTAGTTCTCTTACTTTTTCAAGTGGTTATTATACAAATTGGGTTTTTTTTCTAGTGCCGTGAATTTTCTTATTTTGTATCAAAATTGTCTGCAAAAACCTCATGTCGTTTGTTTATATTTATGTACGCCGTATGTTTTCTAAATAAAATAAATGTATCGTCTTTTCACAAAATGCAAATTTGCAAAGTACTGCAACTTATCGATCGTTAAAAAATTCCTAGTGGATAGTACTAGAGGGTCAATGAAACAAACTTTGAATTATTATCCCTTAATATTAATTAATTTCCACAATATTTTAAGAATTTTGATAACATATACATACATTTCCAGCAAAACGAAGAATTTAATTTAGACCATTCAATTTCATCATCTAAACTATAGCCTCAGAGTCCCATTTTTACTTTTAAGTGTTTATGTCATCTTGAATTATAAAAAATTTACTTAAGCAATTTTTCCCAAATATATCTGATATTAGGACACCGTTTACTGTCCGATATTCGGCAACCCACAAGTTCTGAAGACCGATAATCTCACAATGTACAGAGCTAGCCGTATCAACATAATACATTAAACTACAGCTCTTAACCTAAAAGGTATGTCCCAAAGAATACAATCCTCCAGCGAACCAGAAGGGTTAAAGCAATGCGGTTTTCAGCGGGAACGATGGGGTCTTGGTTAACGAATGCGACTTGGTTGTCGCCTCCGCGCAGTGACAGAGGATCGCATTTCGCTCGTAGTGTGTTTTGGTGATGCGTCGAGATTCAAGGTCTCGCTGTTGATCGAGCAGCAATAGGCAATCAAATTTTGCCTTTAACTCAAAACACCGGGATCTGAGACGGTGGATCTTAATCGGGAAGCCTTCGGGGAGGAAGCCATCTACCAGCCAAGAATTTGCTAGAGGCACAACACTTCCCCGAGCGACGAGAAAATGTCGCACCAGGCGTCCATTAACGTCCGAAAATGTGGATATAATGCGAAACGTTTTTAACGGGGATCGACGGCTGAGAGTAAGAATGATAGCAGATGATTACAATATGCCGAAATCGAATTTTTATCGGGTTTTGACAGACGAATTAGGGGGTAAGAGAGGTGAGCGCAAAGGAAGTCCCAGATGTGCTAACCGATAAAGAGAAGAAAATCCAGGTGCTGAAGTGTCGCGAGTTTTAGGAATGCTTTTGGGCCACCAGAAATTATACCATCGAACTATTTTGTTTCCGAGGATGAAGCGTGAAGGGACACGGGTCGTTGGAAGGGGTTAAAAAAATCTTCGATGCACAACCCTGAGGAGGTTCCCGATGAAGTCTTCCAAGAAGACTATGCCGTCTGGACAAAACGGTGGCAACGATACATAGATGCGGAAAGAATGTACTTTGAAGATTTTTGAGGTTTTGTACGTTAAAAACCAATGAATCTCGTTTAAAAAAGCTTTTGGGACAGACCTTGTATATTATGATAACCAAATTCGTATGGTTTAGTTACCTAACTAAAAGAAAATCGCCCGTTCTCCATAACAATCTTCTTTACTATGGCAACATTATGTACTGAATCCTTCTATATAAAATACGGTAATATACGTGTCTTCTCTCAATACACTAAAAAAATTAGTGAAATTTCTTTTCGGATGAGAACTTGGAATATGGTTTAAATAAGAATACAGCACTCGCTAAAAACTACACACGTATATTAAGTACTAAAGAAAAATATCTAGCCGGAAATAACAAATAAAAGTATGTGTCTGATGTGAGACTAGTTTACTCAAAACTCTCTAGGTACATGATGTAATCTGAATATTACGTTAATCGAATGCGAAGTTCAACTATACCAACAATCCACCAAATATTATTGTGAAAAGATTTAAGAAAGAATTGTTAAATATGGCGCCGGTTTCTGCGCAGAATCTCCAGAGAGACCAGAGTATGTTCGAGAAGCCATCGACGGACATGTGAATGTTGGTAACACGAACTGAAACAAAGCACGCTGATGACTCCGCACACTTACCCGTTGCACGGTAATTTAGATCTGCGATATCCCATTATGAAGATGAGGGACATGGAAGATATTGAAGAAGTACGCGGACGCCGAAGTGAGCGGCATAAATTGCTTCACAGCCGAAACGCCGATGGCTATAGGGTGTGGAAAGATGGACAGCAGAATACAGTACAGCGTCGGCATGTCAGAGTTACCCTACCCCACATTGCAAGAAAAAATTAGTGGCGCACTTCCTTCACTTCTACGTTTTGAAGATTTTCATCCTTTCGGTGCCTGTTGAGGGAGAGTTTTTTTATTTAATATTAATAATTTTATAGTAAAATAAAATACTTTTATTGTAATACACTTTATTGTAAAAAAAGCTGTTACAAATTGCGTATGACCACGTAGAGGACAATTAACTTATTTACTCTCCGGAAGGAAGGAAGCAAGCAAGCGACCATCGCATCAATTCCGATCAAGGGCCCGAAGGCAGAGGCGGATTTAACATTGCAACACACTCCTAATAATAAAAATAGTTCGGTACGTGTTATAATATTAACATAATACCAACAAATTTGTATTTAATAAAACACAAGAAACACAAGTACGTATTATTATCAAACTATTCCACAAGTACGTATTATTATCAAACTATAGATTATTCGCGAAATATTGATGATAAATCGCAACTATTAAATAACACTGAATTCGAGATTTATTATTTCAAAAGATGCCGCACTTAGGCAAGAGCCTAGCGAGTCTGTATACAAAATCCGCCTCTACCCGAAGGAAACTGGAGAAAAACCCGGGATACGATGGGACTCCTTAAGCTTTTAAAAGTCCAAGATTTGGATTATTAAACATTACGTAGATGTAGAAACTGCAAATATTTTGTAAGCTAAATGTTCATTATGGAAACGTCGCTATATAGAAGATATAAAATGCATAATGATTGATGTTAGAAACAACAGGAACTAAAGGTGGAAACAATATTGTAAAACCACATACGATAAAATGTCTGATTATCTGACCGTCTACTACCTGTATGCCGAAATTCATAAATCCCAAGGTATTATGTCTCCTATTATATGGTTATGCGTCGCAAGTTTTTACTTTCCAATTATACAGTACATAAAGGGAAGGTTTTGTAATCGACCAAAAACAATATTCGAGATCTCTTCGTGTCCAATTAGTGAAAGAAGCGCCAGTTTTGAGATCAGCCTAAGAGCCAATTGCACAGAGTTCAGGGTGAAAGATAACAATTGAGGTAAATTGAACTTGATTTGTAGATGTATAGGGAGGAATCAAACTTTGTAAGGTTTTGAGGATAATTATTTATTTTCACAGATTGAATAATTAAATACGTTCGTAATATCACATCATGTTTGTAATATCACATCTATAAATCTATCTCTATCATATAAATTTATCTTTCGTCTATAAATAATTTTACACTTTTATATTTTTATTGCACTGAAGGTTGTGTACTACTAAGATCATTCTTATGAGAATGATAATTGAGAAGTTGAGTGGGACACCCTCCAGATTTTTTCCATCTTTTTGGAAATTCTTTCATACATCACGAACATTGAATCGCTGAAGAAATTGGGAAGGAATTTCCAATAATATGTATTTTATGATGTAAACATTGAATATCGCCTGTATAAATAGCAGGTTTTCAACAAGTATAAGTATAAAAATGACAGTTAATATGTATATTTTACACGAAATGCTCATCATCTGTAAAAGTTTCCATAATTTTGTTTGTGGAAATTGTAAAAATGCCTCTAATTGGCAATAGGAACTTAAAAAATATTTATAAAATTTTGAGAAAATATTCAGTGCGTTGAACAAAAACGAACTAGCGTCTCTTATAGGCTTGGTGGGACCAATGTTTTACAGTCTAAAAGCTATAATAATAGAGGGATAGTTGGTATTACATTTAAAGCTCTCAAATTATTACATGTGGAGAGTAGAGAATTTAAGCTCTTGTTTAAGGATTCCACGTTTAATTTATGTAATTTTATATTATAATGAAACTGGTTTTACTGTTTTCAATGTAATTATCATAAAACAGAAATTCTTATTTCCTACATCATATTTCCTACATAATTAATGTAATTCCTTGAACATACATTAATTCTACAAGTTCTTTCAGATAATAAAATAATATAGCGGATAATGAATGTATTGATAGTGAAACTTCAAACAGTGAAGAATACACACAAATCATATTCATGTCCAGAATAAATAAATTTAGTAAAATATTAATACATATTGAGCTACAAGCCATCCCTGAAAATGATTAAGTGCCTGTCTTAAAACTATAAGCACCTGAGGAAGTCACATGGTTTTTATCAGCTTTCAGGACAATCTTATCAAGATAGCGTATCTCTTAGCAACATTCTCGGTTGTTACGTGCAAGATCGTGTATCTTTTGACAGCCAGGAACACCCTCCAATCAATGTCCAGTAAAGGTTAAAATGCCAAAAATAAATCGACGAGAAACTTGATCTGAATCTGAATAGTTAAACTGATCTGAATAACTGATGAGATTCTGAATAATTGAATGGAATTAGCACCTCACCATAAACAAATCAGAAAAATGTCCGAATCATCGAAATTGGTAGTCATAACTCGTTAGGAAAGTAACTAAATTTTTTACCTAGCATAAAATGAATCGTTCGTTGATTTAGTACCAAACCTGTAAGACGGAGGTTCCCAACCTATTTAAACCCGCGTCTCCCTTGATACATAAGTGCTGAGTTCCGGCGTCGCTCGTAAGATAAACCATTCATAGTACACTACAGTAAAATTTTAATCGTATTTACAACTAGTGTCCTTTTCACATACTAGTATAGCTATAAATATGAAGTTGTAGATTTGAAGTACAGGGATTTATTGTGAGAAAAATGAATCATATTTAAATATAAACATACAAATTGCATAGACTTTATAATAGATATGAAGACAGATCACATAACACATCACCAGGAGAGAGAAAACATACGTTAAAAAATTTAGTATCAATGACTGAAACTACATAGTCTTTCCTAATTTTCTATCTCGATGTACCGCATCTCGGCATCCCTTGTTGGCGCGGGGAACTTAAAGAACCACTGCTGAAAGGATAAAAAATTTGTCCGATTTCTTGGCATAAACTATAATCATTTGTAAGGAAGGCACTAGAGATAGTTTAGTTAGTGAAAATACCAAAATGTGATGTCACGATAATTGAACAGCATAAACAAATATACATCATATTCGACAAGAAGATTTAAAGAATTATCAATATCAATCCCAAAAATTAATCGATAAAATCATAATTGAAATAAAAAACATGTACAGATGAATAAAAAAAGGCCAAGTTACTTAATAAAGGATAAATAAAATCATAGATATCTTGCGGCACATGCCTATTCAAATACTACCATTGATATTGCAGTATGATCATGACAAAGAACAATTGTTTTTTTAAACACCAAATTGCGTTCGACGACACAAACCTGGAGTCGTCGAAACGTTAAGTTCTTAAAAACACAAAATAAATGGTATTCGTCCATCAAAAAGTCTTAAATTATTTATTTATATTAACCATTGCTGCACATGAAACATCCTCTCAAAACATGCACAAGAGAGATGAGTATTAGTCTTGAAATAAACCATTTTAATCACTGGATAACTTAGAAGTATACTGTAATCCTAGTTTATGTAAACGAAGTTGGAAATTTCCATATCTATTTCATAGGTTTTCACTAACCATATCGGTATGGTCAATTCATATCAACATGTGTGTCTGTTTCCGCAGCGTAACGCGTAAAAGAATAATAGGTCAAGACTTTCGAAATACGGCACACGTGTTCTACAAGTACAGGAGAGACCACCAAGAGATTCTTCGAAATTCAATTTAGATATTTACATCAACTTCTAAGCGTTTTTTATTGACAATTTTGAGACACAACATCCATACGCAAAAACCTTAAAGCTTTTACAATTGGCACATGCGCCCTCCAGGGTTGATCAGAGGCCACCGATAGTTCTGCGTATCATTTTATTAAACGTTAAATTTTTCTCGAAATTCGAATTACTCCTCCAGGGGTGGTCCTTGTAGACCACCTACCGATTTTTTTGAAATACCAAATAGATTTTTCAGCCTTTTTAGGAAGACAGGTCGTGGTGCGATGAGACCGAAAGCCTTGGGCGGTGTGCACACCAATGAAACGCGTTCCATGATACGATACACATGTCGTCAGAGGTACGTCCAAGAGCAGTAACCTACTTTTCCCAAACCTCATTTTAGATATTTCTTTATTAAACGTTCAACGTGTTTTGATTGTCTCGTCAAGGCAAGAAGACTTCAAAACCAAGATCTTCGAAATTCGACATACGTCTTCTCCGAGGTTGGACCTAGTGAACCTCCAAACGTTATTTTCAAAACGACACATGTATATTTCTTTACTTAAATTTAGAAGTTTTCTTTTCTAACTCCCGCGCTAAGGGATGAGACTGAAAGGTTTAGATATTAGAGATTTGACTCATGTATTCTCTAAGGTGGGTCCCGGAGATTTTTTCGAAATTCAGTTCAGATTTTTTTGTGTGTACATCAATGGCGATTAAGAAAAAAATTTGTACAAAATTCAGAAAATCGGCCGAGTATAGCTGCGGGTACACACCTAGATAATCATAAAGAACAGTTATGAGAAAGAAACATTAGGGTCATTCCATATCAACTCAATCAATGAATAATTAAATTGTTGGTCCATCATTTTAAATATATTTTATTTTTGGCATTCACATAACTGCATGTCTTAACTGTTCATAACCGCATTCTTTTTATTTATTGTTAAGCACGTGTCTCATTTTTGTCACATACATTAGCTCGGCTCTTTCACAATATCTCGGGAACGAATTATTCTAAACACTTCATTTTGAATTTATTAAGTTTATTTCTTTTGCGGTACAAAATTAAGCATACTCCGGTTTTTCAAAAACTTAAAAGCCGACATTCACGTTAATTTCTAGTCTAATAATTATACAATTTTGTGGCTCTTTATGAATTTAAATTTCAAAATAAAAAATAGGTATACTGACAAAAAAAGCGAAGCGATCTGGTTGAGTAATGAATAATAAATAATTTTCAAATAACAATTTTTGTGTGTGTAGGAAGCGCACTACGGAATATATGTATACACTACCGTGGCTTTCCTCTCAGTAATTTCTTTCCTTCTCAATCCCTGTGCTGGGCATAGCTTCGCAGTGAGGACATAATGGAAATTATCATTTGACGCCCACGAAACGTTCTTCATGTTTTCAACAGACGATCCTTGTCGAAGTAATAATATCGTTGACAGTTCTTCTCAAAGGGAACTCCCTGGAGACAGTGAAGGGCGTTGAATGGAAGCTGAATGGAAGGGTCCGCTGACAACTCTGGACTTATACAATCAGAGAGTGTTGGGCAAGCAGCACAAAACACTCATTAATCTCTTTTCTTTCAATACCCGTAAATTCTCTAAACTCGTCCAAATAATAAAATCATTTCAATCTCTGTTATATGGACAGATCACCTTAATGCACATCCCATTATCCTCCAAGGGGGTCTATTTTCATTTGTGTCCCCCCCTCCCAATCGGTGGGTCCCTGACGAATATTAGATGTATAAACAAGTATTACATTATGAGTTCTTTACAAAAATCCTATGTTTAACTTCACTATTCGCAAACATGCTTTATGAACGTAATCCAGCGCATTATTTTTTTTAATGTTCATAAAACAGCGTTAGGCAACTTTGGGCAAAATTTTTCTTTTTGGATCTATTCTACATGCATCATATATTAACACAGTGGTCTCAAAGTTGCGCGACAGGCCCCGACACACATTTTAAAATCTACGTTAAATATAAGCTTCCGAAAATATTTATTTATAAAAATATATTTCACATAAAGATACCTTATAAAGACAGTTAATTTAATTCCAATTATAATAAAACAAAGAAATAACAAAAGAAAATATCTTTATTTATCCCAGTGAAAAATTTGAAGTCAATCCAGCTATCCATGCGGTTAGTATAAATTTATTTCTAAAACGTTACAAACGCTATAAACTGTAATTGAAGGACATCTGCAAACATACAAACCTTACATTCAATAGGGGATAGAAGGCGCCAGATTTAAACAATTTTCCGGAAATTAACACCGTCAGACGCGCCAGTTAATCAGCTATTCAACAATACAAAATTTAATATTGTAAAACAAATTTCATTTTTTTCTTTTTATCCGGGTTTTTGGCCTCAAACAACACTGTGCGTCGTTGGGAACTTCATATTTTAGATTTTAGAAAAGAAATTCCAGGTCCATTTCCCGTTTTGTCATTTTTACGACCAAAATTGAAAATTCCTCACATTTACCCCACAACGCACCACGCAAAACCCGCGACGCTGTGACGGGGGCTGTGTTCCGATGGGCTCAAAGTGCCTAGAAGCTTGTTAGGAAGCTCTTTTGGTTTTTAGTCCAAAATTTTGAAATCAGATTGTCATAACATTAAATCTTGAATAAAATGAATTCTGCAGCAGATCTTGCAAATTCATTGGGTGTAATTTACCAGTTTCAAGACCCAATAAGCTATTTTAAGTACATGAAATGAGAAAAAATCATATAGCTAAAAAAACATATTCACTGCTAAAGTTTCATCTTAAATCTGTAAATTTCATTTTACGCTGACAAATTTGAATTGGGTGTGTGCAGGCCTCCTTTAGCAACGCAAGTTCCTTTATTTCCCAAAAAATAATAATCCATGGTTGTTCGTTTTTGCGCAATGTTTTTTTTTACTTAAAAATATATCTTGTTTCGTCGAAAAATATGTCACTAACCTCCATGAAATCTTCCAAATTCTTTCCAAATTTTTCAAAAAATTGACAAACGTTTTCATATTTCAGGTCAATATTTCAGGGTCCGTTTTTTTGGGGGGGGGAGGGAGAAAACCTGTGTTTTTACCCCACTTATCTCGGCCGCAAGAAATTACCGACTTTTTTCCCGAATTCCCGACATTTCTTGTACCTTATACACAACTAAATAATTATTTTAAAATATTTTCCAATACCGTTTCTGTCAAAATAATAAAATCGGACTCGCTCACCAACTGTCGAGGAGTGAACATCGTCTGGTGCTCTGTTCCGCGCAGTCAGTTACATGATCTTATATTCAATGATCCTGTATCTTATGCGAAGCTAAGTTACATTAATTAATATCATCTAGCAATTATCCTGACCAGCTCAGATCGTAGTGCCGCTCTAGTGTGTCCTCTTGTTAAAATTATTTGAGTGTTTAATTTTTTTAAAAATTAAAAGCAGTACAAAACTACACAGCTAAAATTGCCGACAATTACCAATCAGCTTGCCCCGACCTGCAGCAGTAGTAGCAGGTATACTAACAGCATACAATCTTAGCCCGCATCACAAAGAAGAAAGCGGCGCTTCTCCGTCGACCTCAACCAACTAAGCAGCCGAAAACGACAATCTCACGATTATTATAGTAACCAGACTGTATAAGCGGGATAGATCCCCAATGCACCTGTGCCGTAGAAGTACCAAATAATGTTCTCACCAAAATATTTGAACTATTCAACTAAAATAGAATTACGTAAAAGAAATCAAACAATTGTGCAATGCAAAAATTGTCAAGACAACGGCCATATTAGAAACTTTTGTAAAAGACTTTCTCGTAGTTTAAAGTGTGGTAGTTCCCGTTCCATTGGCCAATGTCATCTTAAAGAAAACGTGTCTAAGATCTGTGCAAATTGTAATGGGCATCCGGCCAACTATAATAACTGTTTTCATTTCTTAGAAAAACAATATATCAGTAGAAGACAGCGAATACCAAATCCTCTCAACTCAAACATCAACAACTCTCCATCTCCTGTCATCATTAATCCCAACCAACCCTCGAATGCTGCTTCACATTCACAGAACCTCAATATAAACACCCCACACTTCCCTCCTCTACCAGCAAGTAACAATCGACCTTCTTATGCTCAATACGCTAAGACCAACCCACAAAACTCTGCACTGCTACCTCCTCCCCCACAACCTCTAACACACCCCTCTAATGAATTTGTCTTGCACCTGACCGACAACATCCTAGAAGCCGTATTAGCTAAGATAAAGACTTTTATACTTTCACTATTATCACAACCCCTTTAAAATGGACAAAGATAACTTCAGTAACCTCAACCTACTTTATTAGAATGAAAACGGCATCTCCTCAAAAAAAATATTACTTGAGTTTTTGCTTCAAAATCGCAATATAGATGTTGCCGTTATATCCGAAACCCACCTAACTACAGACGATAAATTCAAAATCACGGGTTACTCAGTCTACAGATGTGATCGTCCTTCCAAAAAAGCTTCTGAGGGAATACTAATAATTGTTTAAAAAAATTAAAACACAACCTATTGCCCCCTTGTAGTACTACTGGTTTAGAAAACACTTTTATCTCTCTACCACAATCCTCCCGACCTCATAACACTCAATCCTCACTCACCTCCCAATATACCACTAAAATCCTCGTATCTAAAAATGCTGTTTTTAAACCCTCACTCCCATATTAGCAATGGGCTTCAACTCAAAACATGTGGAATGGGATTGCAGAACTACTACACACAATGGTACGGATTTACTCAACTTTTGCAACAAAAATAATATTACCGTAGAAGCACCATCAGAACCAATACAATATCCATATAATCACAAAATTCCTCCAGATATTTTAGATATAATTGTAAACATATCTTTACAGTCCCAAATTTTTCAATTACCAATACCAGAGTCAAACTCGGATCACCGCCCCCTGTATAAAATGCTTCAAATCACATAATCCACAGACCTATTATAAATAATAATAATAAAATTAAATGGAATCCATTCGAACAGCTTGAACGAATCAGATCTCACCATTTCATCAACTCCAAGTCAGAAATTGACACCGCTATAGAAGTGCTCACAGAGACCCTGAAAGAAGCAATAGTCCACGCCCCATACAAACGCCCTACGCGCTGTGGATATAAACAACCAAATATTCCAACTGTAATTAATAAACTGTTAGCTGAAAAAAGAGCAGCCTGGAAACTATTGCATACCTACCGCCTCTCCCACCTTAAAACACAGTTAAACCATTTAACCAATCGCTTGCGTAGAGAAATGAACGATTACAAAAATATCCTCCCCTCCCCCAATAACATAAATCTTTGGAGAATCATTCGAGTCCCAATATCCCGGCTCTCTCTCTAGAAAATAATAATGCGATAACATATACTGGGAAAGCTAATCTCATATCAAATCACTTTCAGAAAATCCTCCCTCCAAATCCAATCTCTAATTCCAACTACACCTCCATAAACAATTACAGTAATAAACCTTTCCACACTGCACGTTTACTACTATAATTCGTTTCCCCTTCAGAAACGAAAGAGGTTATTAAAAGGCTAAAATCTAACAAATCATCTGGCAACGACAATATCCCAAATATTGTCCTAAAACACCTCCCTAAAAGAACCTTAGCATACACAACGGCTCTCTTTAACTCATGTCTTCGCACTTGATATTTTTAAAATACCTGGAAACGATCAATTATTATCCCAATTTTTTTTTAAAAAATCTAATGATTCCTCAGGCTATCGACCCATAAGTCCTTTACCAACTCTTTTAAAAGTCTTTGAAAAATTAATTTTATATACTATCAATACATTCCTCTCGAAAACTGAATACTCTATTCTACACCCAGTTCGGATTCCGACCTTATCATTCCACAATTCATCAACTATTGCGTATAACCGAAACAACAGCTTGTTCTTTTCACGCAAAAAAATACACTACGGCAGTCCTCTTTGATTTTAGTAAAGTCTTTGACACAGGAAGGCACGAAGGTCTACGGTACAAAATACGTGTACCTGGTATTCCAGAGTATCTCTTCGAAGTCATAGCTTATTGTCTGATAGATAATTTACAGTGAAAATAAACGAAATATGCTCGGTATATACCCCCATACTCGCCGGGGTTCCCCAAGGATCCCCCCTTTTCCCCCACACTGTTCAACATCTTTACATCTAACCTTCCAGAAGCCCCAGAAACAACAGCACTATATGCGGATGGTACGGTCATATTCACGACATGTTATAACCTCAACTTGTCAATCTTTTCTTCGCAGGAGGCTCTAGACGCCTTTTCTCACTGCGCTGCGGCATGGGGTATAAAACTAAACCCCTCGAAATGTGAATCTAAAATATTTTCCCAAGGAAAATTACTGACCCACGCCCATTAATTATACACCAAAATACTATCCTATGGACTCCCATTTCCAAGCCAATCACATACCTAGGAGTCTTTTTGATACGAAACTCAACTGGGAGCCTCATATCAATCACAGATTGAACATAGCGAAGTACTCTCTACCGAAACTCTATCCACAAATAAATAGGAAAGCAAACCTGCACATCAATACAACTCTTCATCTTTACAAAGCCATAATTCGGCCATCATTAACATATGTCCGCTCCATTACAGCAATCTCAAACCCTTACACACATTTCAAAACAAAATTATCAGAACTATAGTAAATGCTATTTGGTACATCTCAAACGCTCAGCAACACAGCGAACTTTCTGTCCCTCGCATGTCAGACCATATTGCAGTACTATCTACACATTTCCTCAACAAATTTTCCTCGTCCCCTTGCACGTCTATCTACAACCTTGGCAAAACTGTAGACCCATCTTTTATTAGAATTCGCTCCAGATCCCCAAAAGATCTTCTACGACCCCTTAAAGAACTAATTACTAAATAATAATCACTAATAAATGAAGTAAAAACAAAAAATGAAAAATGTAATGTATACAAAAAATATATGAGAGCACACTGTCCTTTCAGAGGAGGACCCCTGTGGGGGTAACCTCACTGTACCAATTATTATTATTATCATTTGCTTATAGAGTATGTTTATTATTTTGTCCTTAATGATTTTATAATGTTCTTTTGTTTTTCTTTGTAGTTGTATTTCCTTATACCAGTATTTTGTTTCAACATTCTACTATTTTCTATTGTATTTTCTTTTTACACACCAGAAAAGTGGAAACATCCACTGTATTCCAATATTTTACCATTTGTTTCGTGATCTTTTTGTAGTTATTCATTACAATTTAACAAAACATTGTCTTAGTTATTGTCGAATTAATTTATCTGCAGTTGTCATCCTAAATTATTTCTGTCATTTGTCGGTTTGT
>NNCF01126409.1:91315-130372 GCA_002313205.1 Laupala kohalensis | reverse complement strand
GTAATGTTTTAGGAATATTGAGATAAATACATTGAATTTGTCGACGGTGTTTTGGCAATTGTAAACATCTTTCCATGTTTCTTCACGCAAATAATTTATAATTATGGATTTATTTATGTCATTAAACTCTCTTGTAAATTGGTAAAGGATTTTAAGTGGGTTTAGTTTATTATTAATTGTCAATACTTGAGCAAGGTGATCACTGTATCCGGCGATAAACACTTCAGAGAGATACGAGATTTCTTTGTTGACTATAATTTGATCTAGCAATGTTTGAGATGAGCCGGAGAAACGAGTGGGGTCGTTTATCGTAGTAATAAGGTTGAAAGAGTCGATAAGATTCTTGACTCGATAAACTGGTGAATGTGAAGAGTACAAGACGAATTTTACTTTTATTAAAATCAATAAATTCTTTTACATTGGAAAAGCACTGGTGCAGGAGGTAGTTTTGAACCGCGGATTTGAAGAGATTCAATTTCATAAAATCTTTTATATTATTGGGCAGAAAATTATATAGAACGATTGACAAAGAGTGGTTTTCACTCTAGACCGATGAAGATTATTACTATTGGGAGTATTGTATTCGTGAACGAGACCTTTCGTATGAAGCAAGGGTGGCACTTCAGTAATTCTGTCTACACAAACACGACCGTTTAAATATAAATGCAGGGAAGTGTTAAGACACTTAATTCCATGAATAAAGGTTTACAAGAGTTTCGGGGGTGAGATTTACAAATTATCCGAACTATTCTCTTCTGAATTCTAAAATTTTGAATGCTCTAAACGGAATTGCCCCAGAAAGTAATGCCGTAATGTAAATGGGAGTAAACGTTTGCAAAATATACTAACGGGATATACGAGGACTAACTGCGTTAACTAAGTTTCGGAATGCGTAACACGATTTGCTTAATTGGGAATTATGATTGTCAACTTGACGATTCCATTTAAGGTTGTCTTGAATATGGTGAACTAAGAATTTTGTACTCGTAACAGTTTTTTATTGTGTTCCGTTTAAAGGAAGAGAAACCTGGGGTAAATATTTTTTCATACTATTGTGAAATGACATACACACTGTTTGTAAGTGTTTGCAATGAGACGATTTGCATGAAACCAGGTCGAAAGGTTAGACAAAATGTTTTGAGCGTTGGCGTGTTTACATAATAAATTAGATTTATCAGCAAAAAGAAACATTTTGTAATCTGATGCATAGGATGACATGTTCACATACAATAAAAATACAATAGGACCCAGAATTGAACCTTGAGGTACTCTGCAAGTATGTGGCTTTGTTTCTGAAAGACATCGCTGAAGTATTTTATTTTGAGTACAGGATATTTCGACCTGTTGATATCTATCTTTTAAATTAGAAGTTAACCATTGATGAGGAAGTCCACAAATGCCTAAAAATGCAATTTGGAAAGGAGAATTTCGTGACCGATGACATCGAATGCTTTTGATAAGTCAAGAGAAACACTCTGTGGATTTACTCCACAGTCAAGAGATGTATCATAATTTAAGAAAGAAAATAGGGCTCTTGTAGTAAAAAAGGATTTCCTAAACCGTGTTGATCGTCAGAGAGAATGTTATTTTTTGATAAAATATCTAAATGACGCTTATAGAATAATATTTCTAGGATAATTGAGAAGGTTGGTAATAGAGATATTGGTCAATAATTTCCAATATTAAGTTTGTTCACTTTCTTGTGTAAATGGTTCACTTTAGCTCTCTTAAATATGTTAGAAAACACCCCTTCCGATAAAGAACTATTAAGAAAAAATATGAGTGTATTTAATATAGCGTGGGAAGAAAACTTAACAATGAACTCGGGTACATCATCAATGCCTGTTGAAAATTTTTTTTAATGAGTTGATGGTTCTCATGATTTCAATGGCGTTAGTTTCAGAAGTGAACATAGAATAGGGTACGTGAGTGGATATAATTGGAGGACATTGATTTGGATATATTCAGTTCGATATTTTACCTACCTCTGCGAAGTAAGAATTAAAAAGTAGAATTAGCGATGTCCTGATGATTTGATACGATTTTTCCATCGTTTAGCAGAGAAATATTTTCTTCGCAATTTTCAGAAAATTTTCAGTGTAATTTTTAATATTCGTCGTGGTTTTCGTCCGGGTGTTTGATTTTAGTACCTGCCAGTCGTTTCCCATACCTTTAGCTTCATAGACTTCTTTTCGAAAAGAGTCTTATATTTTCGAAAGTAATCATGGAATTTGGGTGGTTGCTTATAGAGTTTTGAAGGACGATATAAACGGTGTGTGTTTTTTGAACAAAATCTTATCCTTTGGATGATCCATTTATTGGATTTCTTTGTTTTAACTTGTCTTATTGGAAAGCTAGATGTGTAATATTTTTAAGGAATATTGAGATAAATACATTGAATTTTTTCGTCCGTGTTTTGGCAATTGTAAGCATCTTTCTATGTTTCTTCACGCAAAAATTTATAAATATGGATCGATTTGTGTCATATAACTCTCTTGAAAATATGTAAAGGATTTTACGTGGTTTTAGTTTATCATTAATAGTCAATACTTGAGCAAGGTGATCGCGGTATCGCAAGATATCGCGGCGATAAACAATTGAGAGAAATACGAGATTCCATTATTGACTATAATTTGATCTAGCAATGTTTGAGCTGAACCGGAGAGGCGAGTGTGGTCTTTCATCGTAGTAATAATGTTGAAAGAGTCGATAAGATTCTTGAATCGTTTCATTGGTGTTTCATCGTTTCATTGTGCAAAGTCGGATATAGTCAGGAAATCGATGTTGAAATCACTACATATTACGATAGATTTAGTATATTTATGTGGGATACTTTTTTTAAAACTATTTCGAAGTTTGGAAGAAATATGTCAAAATCTGATTGAGGTCTATTAATATACAAAACAATAATACCAGTGTGGGTCAGGTCAACTGCAGAAAATTCGAACACACTATCTACGCAAAAGTTCTCGTAGCCGGGCAGTGGAGAAAATAAAATATCATTAGAACATATGTACATGTACCTCCGTGAGGATTTTTTCCTTAAAATTTTGCCGACAGTAAGAACTTGCTAAATAATAATTACGAATAGCAGTATGGTTGATGTTGCCAGTTGAAAGCCAATGTTCTCTGAGGCATAGGAAATCGAATGGATTTTCGTGTACCAGAATTTCAATGTCTGTCAATTTTCTTGAAAGGAGTTGGACGTTATGATTATATATAATTATTTTACTTCCGCAAAGATTGTGGATTCACGAAAAATGGAATCGATGTTAGATTGTGTAGAAAAATGTGAATTTGGCACAGTTTCTAATTCCGGATGAAGCCCTCACATCGCACCCGAACGCTATTGTCACCTTCGAGTATTAAATAGTACTGCTGAGCGCAAGTTGTAACTGTGTATGGGGGCGGCAGATGTTGTGGATGGAGGAATAGATGTGGACGTGGGAGATGAGGAAGTAGTAAGTGAAAGAACGGGGACAGGAGAAAAAATGGGTGTGGAAATAAAAGAAGGAGATGGTGATAAGGTAGGCGCAGAGGGAGGTGGAGGAGTGGGTAAAGGGGCAGGTGGAATATGTGAGGTCAGATGCGAAACTAGGATAGTACCGAAATGATGTTTCCTAGACAGTCTCAGAAGCTATCCGTGCTGGGTAAAGTCCTTGGCAGTCAGGTGTGGTTGCAAATCAATTTTGTTTTGTCTGCCTGGTGATGTTTTAGGGACAAATTTGCCAGGTTAATATCGTGGTTTATTTGTAGAATGTCTAAGCGTTTAGACAGGGCAGGATATTATGTGTGTGTGCTGAGAGGTCATTTTTAGTTTTTGTAGATGATCAGACGCGTTTAAATGACCACTTAAATTAATATCGTTCTGCCCCCCCTATGATGATTATTGTGTTCCGCTCTGTGAGTTTTGTAGTGTACATGGCCAGTTCTCGAATAACTTCATCCAAACGAGATTTTGTCTTAAAGAAACTGGGGACTGAGAACTGGCTAAAAAACAATCCACGCAAAATGGAGGACATCTGACGACCGTGCGAATCAGCTAATAAGAGTACGTTTGATTTCTGCGTGAAAATGTTGGCTTCATCTCTGGGTAGTACTACTTTACGTGGTTTTGGGCAACTGTACTTACAAGTGCGTGTAACGGTTTGCGAACGGGTTTGGTTACTGGACGTGAGGGGATGAAACGATTAGGAAAGGGAGGAAACAGGTACCTGTCATCTAACACACTATAACTTTTCTGAGTGAAGAGTTGGAGTAATGTATGTGTCGTTGGTCTAACCGGGAGATAGTAATTGGAAGGACGGCGAGAATTCCTGATTGTAGTCCAACCGCCGATCGTGTTCTTATTGACCTCTTCCAGCGCACTGATCCGTGTGTCAATATAATGTACCAAGTCATTGTACGTCTTCTGAAGATCAGCTTTCAATGAGTTGAGGAATGCGATAGTGTCCATTGTTGTGAGTTAGTTAGCAACTTAACGACAATATCAGAAGAGATACACGAAACTGACAACTAACACTGAATAAAGGATGTTAGTATAATAATATATTTATTACGGATGTTAGAAACGAGATATTAAATAAATGAAATATACAAACAAACCGACAAAAAAAATGATTGAAATGTGTATTTAGGACAACAACTGTCGATTAACTAATTTGACAATAACTACTCTATATTATGTTAAAATGTAAATAAATACGAAATAATCAAGAAATTCTAATTGAAATATGATGTAATAATTCTATAAAATTATGACGAGGAAAACGTGCAACAATAGGGCAAAGTTTCTGTGAAAGTTTAATTATTATGTGATAGATATTCATAGATATTAGTATATTTTTCGACCACTGACTGGGTAAAACCGCATAACCTCTCAACAAGGTGCTTGTAAACGTTTATAGAATTAATGCCATCACGTGGTATTCGGTTACCGAAATTGCCATGTGCAGAATTGACATGGGGATACCTTCTCAAAAGCACAACCGTGATACCGGCCTATCGAAGTGATTACCAAATCTATCGATTGCGTGTCCACAATTGCGCTACAGCTCTTTACCAACCTTTCGGAAGTAACCCGCTAGATGAAGACGGACCACACTTGACGACGTAGTAAACCGTTGCTGATTCTCACTCGAAATAGTTGTTTACTCGTCATCTTTACCTTCGATTTATTTGTCTAAACTTTCCTTTTCTACTGCCTCTTCCTAGACTTTACCACAGACTTTTTCTTTAAAAGCTTATCTTACTAGTACACTTTGGACTTGGTGACGTATTGAGCAAAATCAACATTAGTATTAATACGCGAATACACTTTAATTTTTCTTTTCTTTCGAGATAACTGGACGGAGCAAATAAATCAATTATCATTTTTATAGAGCATTAAAAGATGTGTCAGTGATTTCCAATTATTTTATCTTTAACATTATTATTTTCGAAATATAATGGTTAATTACTCTTTTAGAGTTCTTACTTCAAATGCTTAGTGGTCCAATATTTCTAGGGAATTTTGTATTGGTCTTTTGCATAAAATCATTTACTATTCACACTTTTGGTGTTCTGTTTACATTGTTAATGATTTCTATGAACATTTGCTTACAACTAGCATACACATAGTGTCAGCTAGTTTTTGTTGGAAATTTTATAGAAATATTTTTTGTGAATTTGTCTTCAGAAACGTAGGGTTTCGAGACAGAATGGTAAAAACGGTTTCCTTTGGGTCCCTAATATTACGAAATATAAGGAAAAGTGTGCAAATGCGCGCGCCAGAAAAGCGGCGTTGCGCAGCAGAATGTAGTACTCTATTCAATAAGACTTACTCGGACTCGGCTTAAATAGACTCGAGCAGATGCGCACGGATCTCTTTCTCACCCTAGCGTGCTCTCTCTCTCTCGTGCAGTCTAGGTCTGTTCATTCCGCACCTTCGCCCTTGCTAAGACGACCACTCGGGCAATCTTCTGGTTTCCTTCCTACCTATGTTGAAAACCTTCCTAGTCTTTCGGCATGAGTAAAGTGTGTGTCGTCGTAAGACATCCTGGCTTCATGCAGTTGCAGATTGGGATTGTGAAAATGTGATTAATAGCATTCCTCTCTAGAACGAGCATTATCATTGCCGAAAATACTTTCCTTGATTTCTGTTGTAATTCACTAACAAATTGTGTGAGTTCTGCCCACTAAGACGAGGGGCTAATTACGCAACAACAGCGAAAGTACACCTTAATGGCTGTAATTACATGTCCATTACTCCAAACCATTCAGTTATCGATAATAATCGCACAACCTATTTCAGATGAGCAAATTTTTTTTAAATATTCGTTTATTGATTTATAATTTCAATGTAGTACAACAAAACTTTATATCAAGGTTTAAAATAATTTTTCAATATTGGATAAGCTTTAAATTAATGTTAATCTTCTTGATCACTACAGTGGTAACCAAATGAAACATTAACATAACAATTGAGACAAAAAAATTCAAACCAAACATCATTTATTTAAAACTATTATGACTAGGGATTTCTCATTTAAAAATAATTATTCATTTAAATTTTTTATTTATTTATATATTTGGACCTCATTCGAAATGCCAAAGCGGAAAAAAATTAATATGACACTGATTCCCTTTTTACGCAACCTTTTCCATAAAATTTCAACATAAACATAATTTTGTACCAAGTTTTGAACTTTTAGATGATTTACTTCCTACAGTTATCTAAAACATACAGTATTTTTCAGTTAGTACTAAAAATTGGCATTTCCCTTATAACTCAAGAAGCATAGAAGGTAATTAATAAGAAGGATATTTGATAATGTATTACATGATAATTTTTATCAGTAATCCTTATTTAAGGTTTAACATTAATTATCATTATGGCTTCTGAATTCCTGCCTCAGAGAAACTTTTTTCAAGAGTGGACTTAATCCAGTCTTTATGGTACACAACGTCTGTGTATATAGAGGATAAAATGCATGATTCATGCACCATGGAAATAATTCCAGTCAATACATCTTCACATACCAGCGGTCCTCCAGAATCACCCTGAAACAGAATAAATACGGCACATTAATAGAAATATTCCAGAAAATGTTATTGAACAAATTGTGGGATAAATAAACTGAATGTTTTCTTTGAGCATAAGTTTGAAAGTTGAAATTTTTAATTTAAATTCGAGCTGTATTTTGGGAGAATGTTTTCTTTAAGTATGGGTATTCTTTTGATCTGGTACGAATTATTTTTCTAAGAATATTTGTTTATTACACTTTACAAACTCATGCGTACCACCAGAGAAAAGGATTTACTATATTTTATGGTTGTTTATAATACCAAATAAGCACCGAATGCCAAAAATAAGTAATACTGAAAGAATCATTTCGATGTCATCAAATGCTTTGGATAAAACTACAAGGACACCCGAGTATTTCCTCCATTTCTTGTGTAAAGGTTTAACTGTAGCTCTTTAAATGCGTCAGGAAACACAAAGTCTGATAAAGAGCTATTTGAAACAGATGAGGGGTTTTAATAGACCGTGGCAAATTGCCGTGTGGACCTGAAAAACCTGAAAACTAGGAAATAATTGGGAAATTACTCATCCTTCAAAACACCGGTTAGGTACCTTCATTAATCCATGAAAGCCAGGATTTTATTTTATAGAAAACGTTTTTAGAGAAACTAATGTATTCTAAAATATATGTATACAAGGATAAACACTTATTTTTGAAGTTGCCGCTATTTGTTATATTTCAATGTATATTGTTGGTGACAGTGCGTACCTATCGCGAAAGTAGTTCGCAAAGTATTAAGCGCCGTAAATTTTTTTATATTGCGATGTTTTAATTAGAATTGGTTTTGGTAATGTAAATAATAATGTTTAACACAAAACACAAAATTCTGCCGGGGATTCAGCTACAAGACATGGAGCTGGAAGCGGATCCTAAGAACAGCGTTTTAACGAGAGTAAATGCAAAGAATATCACTTCAATAAAAAATAAACCTATTGTTGAAGTAGAATCAATATCATTGGAGCTTATAAAAAATACGATTTCATTGTTCGGAAGCTTTCATTGCTCTGCTAATAATAACTTGAAATTAAGAAATAATTCACACTATTTACAATGTGAATTCCAGATAAATGTTTCAATATGAAAAAATTAGCATAAAACGAATTTTATGAGATACAATACGTATTTTCTTCCTCGAGCTCGTTTCTCGTAAAAGAAGCAGCCTAAAACAGATGAAAGTCCATCGTCATTCGACTGTCAAGGTCTAGCGACAGCCACGCTCTCTGATGCAAGAATTCTGAATTTATTTTGCTGGCCTTTCGTGTGCCCGGTCGCTGAAGCTATCTGGTGGGGTAATTTTAAACCACCCTTTTGCGAGGGAGTTGCAGCTTGGATACATTCGCTGTTTACACAACGGCCTCCAGTCGGTTACTGAAGAATATACTATATCTTCAAAGCGGGAATGTCAATTTTGCTGAACTGCGCAAGCTCCTGTCGCACCTGCACGCAAGAGCCGGTTGATCGGCTCAGGTGTAGCCAATCCGTCACTAGCATGATCATTTCGAAACATAATATGGGCTGACGGCCGGGGTTCGAAATCCTGACCAAGAACTGGCGAGAACATATGTGGTTAGATTAGTGAGTCGAGTAATTTTTGTGGATAAAGAGAGGACGTTGAGATTTTTAGAATATAATTAAGTGTTTACGCAGTGATAATGCGTTGACCACGACCGCAAGGTCTTGACGTTTTCGCATCGGCAAAATGTGCATTTACGGGAGCAGGAGGGAAGGTAAAGAATCCTTTCTTTCCGGTATAAACTAATCTACATAAGCTATTGGCTCGAAGTTAAAGGATTTTGAGATTGTTTTAATTGCCCTATTTTAAGGGAATTTTTTATTACACAGAATTACTAAATAGCAATTACTTAGAGTGATTTTATTGTACTCAGAAGTCCTCCTGCCTCCTGAGATTATTCAACTATTTCATAAATGTCAATTTGTTTAGTCCTGGGGAGAAAATAGTTATCAGGTGTTGTGGAGTTATAATTTCCACGTCATCATCATTTGTAGGCCGGGTAAACAACGGACGAAAATTTAGACAGACTTCTATTGTGGATAGCAAGATACTTCTTGGAAGGATATCACTTTTTGCCCCAAGGTTCGCCTCAAATGATATTTTATAGATTTTATTGCTGCCTCGACAAGACTGTTTCTATGCGGGCTGTATGGAGGGGAAAAAACCACTGAGTATTTTGGTTATTCAACATTGATTCGATTTCTTCTCGATTTTCTTTCCCTGAGATGAAGCTTAGAAATTCTGAGAAATCCCTACTAGTTTTGACAAAGATTTTAGCATTGTCAGACATAATCGTTTTAAGAAAAACGAACCGGGATGTGAACCTGGTGAGACAGGCTATGAAGTGCTTAGTATTGAGGGATTCATCTAAGTCCAAACACACTGCCTTTGAAGTTGACAGACAAAAACAGATATATAGGCCTTTGCAACAGCATATGAGCGGGGTAAACCCATACAACCGTTTAGTGGTCCTGTGAAGTCCACTGAAACATGAGAAAAAGGTGACGAGGGTGTGATACTTTCTGACAAAGTTTTTAAATTTATTTCATTTGGCATAAATTAAACATGGCCGATTTCCATTTAATGGATTTAGTGTGCCATTTAAATATCATCATAGGCGATGATAGAATTGAATAGAAATGTTTCGGAAAGGGCAGTAACATTTTAAAACCACAATTGTCGTAGGAAGGGTCGTACCCTCTTAAACTATGATAAAATAATGATAATGAAATGTTGTGGAAAATGTTGTGTGGGCCCGCAATAGTTCAGCCCCACTAAAAAATCTGACTTAGTTACAAGAACTGTTATTCGTTCCTCCCCGTCTATCTCGTTCGTAGTTGCCGCTAAATGACACTTGGCTGCTCCTCCTTCTATGCAATCGGTCCGTTAAATCATTACGAAGTTGGCAGAGCCTGCGCAATTGTTTTACGGAATCAAGCTTTCACAATTATGAACAGTTGTTTACTTGAACAAGTTGGTCCGACTAATCGACAACATCTAATCGTTACATTGCCAGAAAATTGAAGTCACGAAGACGAAAATTTGCTGTTTGCTTAACATCGAGCAGCTGATGATATTTTGAATTTTTGTAGGTTTATGTTGGTGAATACCTAATTATTATTTTCAGTACGGTAGTTTATAAATATATTAACTTTATAAAAATAAATATCAAGTATATTCAAAACAAAGAATTTTTTGGATACATAAAAATTAATTTTTTAATATTTAAAGATACATTTTTTAAGACTTTAGAGGTGATTACTATTTTACTGATTTAGTAATCATGGAACTACTACTATGGTACAAACTATACGACAGCGCAACCCAAGAGAATAAGAAATTACTTCATATCGTCGAGATGCAGTGGTAGCGATCGCGCCTTCGGAAGAAGAAACCCTGGATCGAGCATTGGCGCTATCGCGTATCTGAAAACGGACGTTGAAAAAAGAACGTTTGGTATCCGTGGGCTATGAGAATTTAATCTACGATTAAACAAGGTAAGATCATGGAGGTGTAATGATTGTAAATATGTCAAGCAAGACGTCAAGAAAGTATGCAGAATAGTCGACATCAACTTACGTCAAATCAATATTAAATGCTTACTATTCGATAATATCCTTACTATATATTCCTTTTCTATCTTGTAGAATTGCTACTGAAGCCATGAGAGCTTATAATTTGGACTGTGGCACGAAAGGACAAAAATTCACGTCAAAGCAGACAGATGTTAGCTATGAAAGGTCATGTGTGTCTGTCCGGCTGGCAGCCTATACATTAGCTACCCCAGCTCAGGTTTTTTTTCATGTAGATCCAACTATTAATTGCTGCTCTCGAAATACATTATGCAAAGAAAAGAATGTCTGGTACATTACTAATAACAAAAAAGGGCCCATTTATTTTTCTAAGTCCCACGCTCTGACCAGTTTTGGATTTGTTAAGTTTGCAACGCCTCTCTCCTCCTGCTTCCCCTTCGACAGGGGAAGTTTCGTTCGACCAATCGTAAATCTATTTAAAACGGCTCCCATATTTGTAAAACTAATAGTCCCGCCGGTAAATCGTAACTGGATAAAATGTTTAATTACATCGCTATTAATAAAATATTTTGTATTTTTTATTATACACATTTTGGAAGAATTTGTGATTCGAATTATACCAATTCCATACGATATCTTGCAATTATATTCAAATTCTGTTAAAAACTATATTTTATCTCAGTATTACGCAAAGGTTTTTTACAGAAACTCTAATATTTNACAACGAATCTCGAGATGTCGTTTAAATATAGAGAATGGTAAAGTGTATTGAAGTCAAGAATATACAGAATATTTTTGTTATAGAAGTACAAAATGTGTATAATAAAAAATACAAAATATTTATTTAATAGCGGTGTAATTAAACATTTTATGTCGTTACGATTTACCCGCCGCACGGTGTCTTCCAAATATAGGAGCCGTTTCAAATAGACCTACGATTGGTCGAACGAAACTTCCCCTGTCGAAGGGGAAGCAGAAGGAGAGACGCGTTGCAAACTTAACAAATCAAAAACTGGTCAGAGCGTGGGACTTAGAAAAATGAATGGGCCCTTTTTTGTTATCTGTAGAGTACATCCGCAGATCGTGTGAAAATTGAATATATAAATATTTGCAGTCAGGTTCAAATTCAAGAAGCTCTCAAATCATTCAAAATGTGTGACACTCATTTGAATGAATTTTTGATGAATATGACGAGATTGAGTGCAATGCCGAATTACGCATTTCCTGACATTATCAGGTTCATATTGATACAATCACTTGGAAATGCAACTGCTGAACTAATATTTTCTTGTAATTTGTAATGTCTAGTGGAAAATTAGCATGAAAAAGTTTGAATTCACCGAGAATATTTTAAGATAGTGTTCTGGAAGCTGAAGGTTTATACCAATTTTAAATTGATAAAAGTCTTATACATTCAACGCGCAACGCACATTCTTAGTAAAAAGAAGACGCGCGGCTAAATATTATATCGGGAGATTGATCAAGGACAGGAATCGCTGAAATGGCGCAACCAATGTGAAATTAAAAATTTAGAAAATAGAAGCGCAAAAATCCTTGCAGATGCAACTAAATTCTCAGTATAAACTGAAAAATCTGTAGCAGATTTTAAAAAATTCTGGAAAGTAATGTATATTCATGATATAGATTCTTCTATGTTCCCATTAGTAGACTTCAATATTTTTAATATAGTTTTCTTATTATGTTTCTTATTAAATTGTTCATGAATTATAATACCTTATTATACGAAGAAAATTTTAGTATTCAAATTTGCTACCTGTATACATTTTATTTATTTCTAAAGGAAACTTGAATAATAATTTTTTATGACCCGGGAATGTATCTTGATTTTCAAACGCTTATCTCGTTGTCCACTCTGCGTGGGACGAAAATTTTTCCATAAATTCGGTTGTCTCACCTATGGCTGTTGAGATTTTATTTATGAACTAATGATACTCATGATTTTTCTTGCGTTATATTCGGAAATGAACAGATTAGAACACGTGGGTGAAAGTATTGAGGAGGCATTAATTTTGAGATTTTGAATATTTTTTTTACCGACTTCTAAAAAAGTAAGAATTAAAAAAAATTGTAATATCTTAAGGATTATATTATTTTTCCCTCGTTTAGTAGGAAAATGTGTTCTTGGCTATTTTCTGAAGATAAAATTATTCCATGTAGTTTTTTGTCTGGTTGTTCGATTCTAATATCTTTCTGTCATTTTACATAACTTATGAAAAATACCCACCTATCCAGGGGTCGAACTCCATCTAACAAGAAACACAGTGCACTACCCACTAAGACACATTGACTCCCATAAATTAGACAACTCCATACAAATAATAATTTCAAAATTCAGAAAAACATATATCAAATTGTGATAAGAAGATCAATAAATATGCAAATCAATACTACCTACGCCCACTATGTGGGCTAAGTTAACTGCAAATGAAGTCAAACACACTATCAACACAGAATTTCTTGTATCATGGCAATTAAAAAATTAAAAAATCATTACAAAAGTAGATATACGTACGTCAGTCCGTGGTGATTTCTCTCTAAAATTTTGTCGAGAGTGAGAACTTTCTAAATGATAATTAGATATATATGCATAATTGATCTTGGTAGTTGAAAGCCAATGCATAGTAAATAGAATGTATATTCGTGTACAAGTGTGTGTCAATTTATTTGAAATAGATGTAATATAATGATTCGTAGTGATGAAATTCTATTTTATTTTTGCAAAGAATTTGAGTTTCCCGGTATATTGAATGGACGTTAAATTATAAAGTGTAACTCGATTTTGTACAGTTTCTCGACACTACACCTGAATGTGATTTTCACCTTCGAATACCACATTGAACGCTTCAGCTCAAGTACTAACTGTGTATGGGGGTGGAAGCAGAAATAGATGTGCGAATAGACGAGTCAGGCCTGTGCACGGGAGATAAAGTAGGAGGAGTTGAAAGATCGGGAACAGGGGAAGAATTTAGTGTGTATATAGGAGAAGAGATGGAAGAAGGAGAAGCTAGTGATGAGTTAATAGCAGAGGAAGGTGAGAGTGAAGGGGCAGGTGGATGACGTGAAGTAAGATGTAAAGCTACCGAAACGAAATGATGTTACCCAGTCGTACATACGTGTAAACCGAGCTGCGTGAGGTCCTTATCAATCAGGTATGGTAGCAATTAAAAAATGTTATAGCTGCATCACACAGATTATGTTTTAGGGATATGTTTGCGGAGATAATTTCGTGGTTTATTAGTAGAACGCAGCAGCGCGGATGCAGACTACAGAGAACGTTGTTTGTGTACCGAAAGGCCGTTTTTTGTTTGTGTTTACGTGCAGAAGGGTTGAAGGGACCATCCAAGTTTATGTCATTCTATCCACCTATGATGATTATTGTGTCCCTCTTGGTGAATGTCTTTGTGTAGATGTCCATTTTTCTAAGAACTTAAGCTAAACAAGCGTTTGACCTGAAGAAACCAGACAGAAAACTGCTTGAGAAACAATCTATGCAAATAAACCGTGCGAATCAACTAAGCACGTTTGATTTCTCCCCGGATGTGTTAATTTTTATTCCGGAAAGCACTACCTCACGTGGTTTTGGCGGCCATGCTTAAACGTTTGAGGTTTGTGAAGAAGGTTAGAAGGTTTAGGCACTGGAAGGGAGGGATTGGAACGAGTGGGAAATTAGCTAAGGGACATGCATCTAACACACTATATCTATATCGAGTGAAGTGCAGGAGTGGTAATTGTTTATTTACGCGAACCGGATCGAACAGGTTAAAAGGACGGTAAAATTTCCTTACTCTCTTCCATCCGTTATTCGTGATCTAATTGACCTCCTCCAGTGTACTGGTGCTTGTGTCAACATTTGTACCAAATGGCAATACGGTATATGGCGGTTATATCTAAAGTCACGAAACTTTGTCAAAAATTATTCAATATGACTGCCATAAAACAAAATGCCAACCTCTTCGAAATAAATGCTTCAAACACTCGCGAACATTGCAAGCAAAGAGTGGTAGAATAATTTCAGGTTAAGCGAGGTCACAAAGAATTTAAGTAATATTCAAATAAATGTTAAAGTAGCCACAAAAGCGACTATTTTCTGTAAAGAAATACAAGTAATTTACACAACAAAGACACAACGTATGCATTCCACACGATCGGTGCAGAAAAAAACAGAACTGAGCCACTAGAGCCAGTGAATTGATTGTTGTCCAAGGTTGGTTATGAATTCAATTTCGAATATCTCGCCAACTGAAAGCGAGGTACCCTTCTCATTACTCTTATTCACAATGACTAAGTAAAAGCGTTGACTTTCTTGAGTACAGGTTCTATACCAACATCAAGCTAGTTAGGTAGATAGATAACTTCACATTAATTTTCTTACAATTATAAATAATAATTTTCTTTCTTTTTTTGTGTTGTTGTATTTGTAAATAGGATATGAAGTGGGAGGCGGTTGGTCGGCTGATATTAGTGGGTGGGCGGGTTAGCTGGGTTTACCAAGAGTTTGTCTCACGTGGAGGGGTTAGAAAGAGAAGATAATAATAGAGTTATTGATATTAGGAGCAAAAGTATTGACTATTCCATAGATATAGAAGGAAGAGGGGTTCCAACCAGGAATTGAACCCAGTGTGACATATTAATCAAAAACGCTAATATCTGAGCCACCACCCTCCAGGGGACTTACATCTAGTAAGTACGTGTTTGGCAAACACGGGGTCCCGGGCTGAGTCTGGCATTACTTCTACTTACTTGTGCGAGGCTCCTACTTTTCTCTTTCCTGACCTTCCTTGGTCACTTCATGTTCTTTTCAATCCCAACGCTATTTGTTTGCGAGGGCTAAGGTATCTTTCATTTTCCTCTATTTAGTAATATGTAATGTTTTGATATATGTTATGATATATTGTAATTCAGGAGCTTTTTAGTGTTAATAATTGTTTCATTCGGCGAGTCTCACACACGAGGAGAGTCATGTTGCCTCTCCTTAGTGCCTAACTGCATTTTCCGTACCTGTACAAGATTTTAGGGTTTCAATGACCTCGATGTCGACGAGCCGTAAAGCTCAACAAAAAAAAAAGTGTGGTGAGAGGGCATTCTAAAAACTGAGATATATAGTCGCAAACGCGGTCTCGCGAGTTCTTAATTGTTATTTAAGTAGTTGTGCAAAATAATAGTCAAAACGTTAGTTTTTGAAGGTATATCAATATCTATCTACGACGTGTTACAAACTAACAGAAATAATCAGGTGTTATCTCCTAATAAGGTCAATATTCTTCTTCTGCCATTTTCAATGACAATCGAGTACGACTCATGGAGCGGAGCTCAGCCGTTTACAAGTATCAGTTTATTGTGTTAAGTTTAATTTGTCAGAACAAATTGAAAATCCGATTTTCAAATGTTATCATCCTAAATTATATTACATGGCACTATTAAGCAAACGGTACACCTTCTTAGATTGAATACAATTGATATGACGTCACACGGAACTATTACAAGAAAGATGATTCATTCAATTATGAAAGTATATTAAAAAAATCGTAATGAACACTTACCAAACATGTGCCTGTTCCATAGTTTCGTGAGCAAATCTTGCCAGACATTGACTTTACTATTAAATCCTTTTTGCACAATTCAATATCCTGTATTTGTATCGCAGTCACTTGTAAAATGCCAGGAAAATAGTTTAACTGAAAAGAAACAAATAAATGTTTGAAAACTCTTTTGTCACCATAGATATCCTTTGCTGAAAAATATCAATTCTGTCGAGTCCATTGACATAGAAGACAGCAAAGAAGTTATATTTACTACGTAAACAATAGTAGTAGCAGGTGAGATACAATGTAAGCCATAATGGAATAAGTGCCTAATCACTAACTAGATTTTGCAACTTGATTTTCGAAGGTATAAGTGATTTTTCCTTTGTACGTCATCCCCCAGGCTGACGGCGAAGCAAAATCAAAGAAAATCAAATTGTCCCACAACTGGCTTTAAAGGTGCCCAATGAGTTGAGGCAAACTCCTCTTGTTATAAAAGAGTATTCGGAGCAGTGGTGTATTCCTAAATAAAAGATGTTCCGGTACTCCGATCCTTCAAGTATTAAAAATTGGTATATAGAAATAATTAAATGAAAAATGGATAAATATAAAAATATAAACAATCCTTTTTATATTTTATGATAATAATATTAAAAACAATTATATATTACTATTTTCCTATTTATTAATAAATATTTATATTTTACTTTACAAAAATTTCCATAAGGTAAGTATATAAATTTTCATGCGTGAGGTTTTCAATTGTTGATCTACTGCAGATCTGTGGCTACGTAACCAATTTTTAACATAGAAATTTGGGCTGCACCAAACTAAGGGTGGACCATGTAGTTTCATATATAATGAACTGGAAACATGGTCAATAAGAATAAGCGACCTCTCATCAGTCAATATTGAATTCAAACTACTAAACCAAGTTCGCATTTCGAAGAACTACACGCAATTATTTTCTCACAGGACATCAATTCTTCCAAATCTTTGGGAATTGAACGACCGCCATTTCCCAATAAATCTCGTTATGGATAGAAGTTTTGTTTTAGAGATATATCAAGCGTTAGCACAGTGATTCTATTTCAACCCTTTCAAATTGCATACGGATATCAGAATGTTCTTCGTATTGTTCAATAATCTTGAATTCGTTGATACTTTTTACATATATAACAGAATATTTGTCATTGAGCAATCTATTTTCAAAATTCTTCATTAAACTATTTAAAAATTGATTTCTATTAATAATATTTACTATTTTATTATTTGTTAAATCAATTGAGTTTAACTTTATTTTATCAATGTTTAGCTTCTACTAATTATCTCCTTTTGAGAATCCTTTAATAGTTCTAAATGCAAAATACAACGACGAATCACTTTATCTGCATTGACTATGGTGACATTTCAATTTTGTCATGATTTAGAATAGATATTTCAAATAACACATCATACATTAAAGAACTAAATTTATCACTAATTGTTTCGACGAAATTAGATTACAAAGTCCAACAAACAATTATTACTAGCGTTTTTAAGATGAAGACATAATGAGGCAAAATTTTACGAAATTGCAGATACTGGTCGAAATGAACTAGTTACCCATAGCACATTCAATATTCTTCCGTTTTCTTTCACCACGTTTTCAATGGTTTGGCCACATGTTTCTAAGTCTCTTTGTTTTTTCGGCAATTGGCTAAATAGAATTTATAGCTCAAAGGTTACTAAACATTTTTTGTTTCGTGGACCACTTACTATGTTTTTCGGTTTTAGGTATTCCCTGTGCTTATCTGTCATTGAATTTTTGCAAATTCACCCACTTCAAATGTGTTTTTAACAGCTGGTATAGAGCAACTCACTTTGAAAAATTTTAATGTTTTGCAATTGTGTAAAAAACATGAGAAAACACATGTTACTTTTAATCAATTTATTAATTGAGTTCACATTAAAGCAAACAAATTAAAATTTCGTATTTATTTCATAAAATAACTAAGCAAAAATAAATATTTTTAATGGGAGAGATGAACCTGACACTTTAATAAAAAAATTGTAATCAATTTAGTTAGGTTTAATCTCAGATCTTCTCGGTCAGAGATGTCCAGCCGGTTCCTTTTTTTTTATTAGGGAGATTGGCAAGCGCTAAAAAACCTTTCCACCAGGTATGAAGATGGAAAAGCTATTAACCCAATAACGCCCAAACATCTATTTAGGATCGGTCAGAATGGTTATATATTGCTCTAAACTAATTTACATTAAAAAATTTGGACTTATGTTCATTAAGTATTTTGAAAATTGATAGACGTGTAGGAATTACTACATATGCTTTAAGTATGATTATTGATCCTTTAAAAAATAAAATAATAAAGTCGTCGTCAGGTTCTTTGCGCCGAGTTGTATGTTTACGTGAGTGGAGTCAGTAAAACATTTCATTTCAAGAATTTGGGGCTATGGCATATTGTTAAACATGTTTTTCTTTGTTGCTATACAAGATAAGAGTAATTCGGTGAAATGGTACCCGAGATATCACTTTCCAAAAATTGCATATCTATTTATAGATCGTTGGGCACTCTGCGCTTCGGATATAGTGAATTTGAGGAGCATTGACGCACGCTGCTGACGTACGTAGAAAAGAGTCATAGGGCGGTTATATGTCCTTTGTTCCGATATAGTGTACTGTGTGAACATTTTCCGTGTAAATATGTATGAGAATGCCTCTTTAATAGGCATCCCTTTAGCATTGGTAAGGTCACTATGTTTATTCGCAGTGACGGACGATGACGAATTTCCAGATGATGCGTCAGTTTACTCAACTGAAAATGATGTGTCAGGACCTCCACTAGTGCATTTTGTTGCTCAAAAGGAAGAAGAACCATACGTTTATGTACTATATTTACACTCGATACGTTATGTGCGTGCGGATTTACATATTCATATTAGACGTATATTTCTTCAGACTGTTAGGAGAAAGACTAAAGAAAACGAAATAAACAGATGGCGAACATACCTCTCACAAAGATCCGGTCCAGTTACTAGGTGGTTAGCAAAAATATGGCTCCCACGACTCTCAAAATAAACTGGAAAACTGAAGTTTTGACTCCCTTGCAACTAATGTTGATTATCCTGTATTACGAGGACATATTGCAGAATATTTTGTTGGAGTCTGTTTACTATGCGACTGCATAAAAGAATTGCAGAGATTGTTCATTCGATCCTGATGAACATAGATTATTTCTCGGAATTCTTCACCTTTATGTCTCATTTCAGCGGTTTGGATTTTTCAAACAGAATTTCTCGGTCAACGAAATGATTGTCTCAATAGGAAAAAATATTCATAAAATGGAAGCTGATAAGATTCACTTACAAACCATAGCTTCCCTTTGAAACCAGATATTACTAAAAAAAATATTTGCATTATAAAAGAGTCAGAACATACATGTAAATGTGGTGATAGCATGAAAGATTTACGTATAGTTGTCGAAGTATGCGGCCACCCTCTTGACATCTTAAAGAAAGGTGCATTTAGAAATGCGCTATAGTGGAATGGAGCATTATGTAGGGAAAATGAAGGGTCAAAGACGCTGCCAATTTCAAAACAACCCGGAATGACTTCTGACATTCTGATAAAATGCATGTTAAAGTGTCAAAAATGTTTTGAACAAGTCCTCATCTTGTAGAAAGATATATAGGTTTCATAAGAAAAAGAAATGAAGTTTTATAAAAATATAGTGCATTATTTATAACAATTTACGATAAAATAAATAGGTTTTGTGTGTTGCGTGTGGCATACTCAAAGCATCAAGAATCTGCCCAACAATCTATTTATAGATCGGCTTATTATCGATCAACGAAATGAAAAAATTACGTTTTGGTTTAATTTTTTATCGCCCTACAACCTCTTATGACTAACTGAAGAGATATTAAGCTGTTACAAGCCACCTGGGTGTCCTAGTACATAATTTACTTCTTCTGTTGGGCTTTCATACTTACCCTAATTAAAAGTTCGATTGACCTAACTTATTTACTCATCGATTTAATGGGCTACACGCTTGGCTTTGTGGATATAATGTCCACCATTGTGAGAGGGGAATCGACAGGAATGTGAACGTAGCCAGGATCCTTCATGTTATTGAAACTATGCATCCAACTTAACCATTATTTAATGTACTATCTGATCTATTTACTTTAGAAAAGATGTGATCAAGGACACTTAGTTGATGCTCAGAAGGCTTAATGTACAAATCAAACAAATAAAGATTTACAAACTGAAATCATGGCAAACCAAACAAAGAAAACGGATTCATAAGTACACAAGGAAATGTATCTGGACGATACTTGTGTAATATACAGGAAAAATGAAGTAGATCATGAATTCCGTCACCAAGAGCAACTGAACCATAGCAAACAAAATATAGAATACATCTGATGGATCATGATTACTGCGCTCATAAGCATCTGAGTGATACTTAGTGTGTAGTCGAACAAAGAGCAAATTTACAAGTAAAACGAAAATAGCTTCACGGAACTCATGTCGTCACATGCCCTCCGGTGCGCCTCGGCTCCCACTCCACAATATAAGATTTTACTAACTCAGAGAATGATCAAAAGAAGGTATTTACGCGGCGCGCTCGCACGCGCCCCGGAGTGTGTCACTACACACATTGCCTGCTACTCCGCTAGGTTACCGGTTCGCAAGATGGACGTCTGGGGGAGAAGGGCCAATCAAAATAAGTTTATTGAAATGACATCAGTACTCGTTCTTGCTGACAACGCCGTTCCCACGACAGGCTCCGTTTAACGGTCACTGGAAATCGTGGGTTGAGTTTCTACTTGGAGCTGTGGGATCACTGTCGTCATGATTCATACAAATAAAATAATCATGACTAAGAAAAATAATGAAATAGACGTTGAATGAATACAAATAAATGGGACCGTAAAAAGCGAGTAAAATACAAGAAAGTAATTTGGGCGGTAATGGGTTAAACACTTTCTCGCATTATTTCATAATACGGAATAAGTAATATATATGACATACGCATGACATACATACATTGTATGAGGATTATTTAATTCATGACAAACCAAAATTATGGTCACGAATGAGGTTCACTATGGTGCACCCCGATTTACAGCTCATGGACCCTCAATTAATAATCTAAGCAGGGCACACATATAAAAGAGTGGGTCTAATAATGCTTTAGTAATGTACTAATTTCCATCCTAATTTCATTAATGATGCTGAATCATGCTTTTGCTTCTAATTTTTGAAAGACGCATTGAATTCTTCTATTCATTAAGATACCAAGGTATTTGGCAGTCATTCTTGGTATTTGAGAACTGTTCATCGTTAGCGATTTTGATTTTTTTGGTTTCTGAAAGTAACATTTTGGTGTGGGTTTTCTTGAGGTAAATTTTTAGGAACCATTTCGTAAAGCAGCTTGAAAAAGTATGGAGAAATGTTAGATATTCTCTTGCGCTATTAGAATACCAATATTAGTTTATTAATAGCAGCACCATGAGCGTTAAACCTAATATTATAATTAGAAGAAATAGAATGATCAGAGGAAACATAAGTAGAATTGACTAAATATTGCTCTAGACATTGACTAGAATAGCGGGTAAAACACATTCTTTAAAAACGCCAGCATGGATTTTATGTGTGTTTGAGTAGACTTGGTTCATTTTGACTTGAAAGATTATATCAGTTCAGTAGATGCAGATCAACATTCTTCTTCTAACTCGTTATCTCCTTGCGAGGTCAGGCCTTCTTCTGACAATTCGGTCGCCAAATCTTCCATCAACCCATTCGTTTTAATGTCGCGTCTAATAGTCGTCGTGAAAGAAGTTGTGGGACTGGCGGGCCTGGAATTGCATGGAATGATCGTAGCTTCTGGTCGTGGCTCTCTTCTCATGATACAAGCGTATAAGCGAAGGCGAATTACTTATAGTAGTTTTTCTTCAATTGGTCGTACATGGAATCTGGATATGGTGTATTGATTTCTAATATGATCCAAGAGGTTAATGCCCTCTTATCATCATAATTTTTATAACCTTGTGTGTAGATTTTAGTTTTTGTTCTTGATTGACAGCACTCTGACCAATATGTCTAGTTTGGTCCTAAAACCGACTTGTAAATGATCACCTTCAACGCAATTGGCCTTCTTTTGTGTTATAACGGGGCCGAAATCTCTCCATCGTTCGTCTGAACGGAACTCAGATATGGTAAGGTGTCAACGTCTTCCGTGTTAATTCTGTCCAAACGAACGTTCAATTGATTTCTATGAGCAATATCATCGCCTTAGTTTTGCTATGTGTAATAATGAAACCTTTGTTTTCTAACGACTAAAGTCTTCAGTTGTCCTTTATTGTCTTAAAAATCTTAGTCTCCGTACTGATGAGGACAATGTCGTCAGGATACAGTAGGTTTCACGGGGTGGTTCCTGAGTGTCTTCAGATAGCAAATTCATTTGAAGCCAGGAAAACATGGTTAATATTCGATCTCACTTAAAGACTAAACTTGACATCAATTTGTTCCTCCATTTTGAACAGCATTTTACACACGTCGTGTACTATTTCAAAGGATTCGTTTAGATTTATAATTGGCGCGTTCAAATCATTTAAACCCTAACTTTAAACCGTTTACTCGAACATTTTCTTTTTTCATACAAAATTAGCGATGCCAAGATTACAATCCTTAAGTGCTTTCCATTATAACCACGGATGGAATTAGCATCACGTCACTAAAAATTCCATTGAAGATCTGGCGAGACACGGAGACACTTTTACACCTTCTGTACAAGTTTTGATCTTCTGCGCATCGAAATGAAATGACTCAAAATCTCATTAATATATCTGGCATAATTTGTTATATTACAAAAACCGTGTAAAATATGTTCGATCGTATTGAGATACTGCAATATTCATTTAGGAATAATTTGTTGTTGGAATTTCATAAATTATCATCTGGATTAATTCTCAGGAGTGAAATGGTGAGACATCGCATCATTGTCTTCAACCTCGACTCAAACTCAGAACTTCCAATCTTCTCCGAGAGCTTCCCTCTTTTTTTTCACGAGGTTGCATCGTCTTCTTTTCATAATACGAACAAAATAATATAAGTCACGAAACACAAAAAATCTTACGATACAATCAAAACTATACAAAATTTCTGCAATGTATTTGATTGCGAATTCTGCAATCTTATGCAACCGTTTGATCCGTGCAAAAATTGATTTACATCATCCTGATACGCGTTCGTGATCACATGCGCAAATGTAAATTTTAGTAACTAAAATTCGATATGGGATTAAAACCTCGCCCTATTTACAGCTCATGAAAATTAACCCGCATGAGATTTTTCAGCTGATGTCTTTACTACTCAATACACTCTGGATCCGATAATAATACCCTTCTCTTAACTACTGGCAAGATTAAAAATTACGGAATAGATTCTCCCCATCAAAAAAATTGAAAGGAAGGGAGAGCAAAACAAATCTCTTTGATATAACGACCCCCGCATAGTTTGTAGTGTTAAATTTCTTTTATGCATTAATCCAACTCTATATATGTACTGGCTAAAATATATACTGGCAATTTTGAGAGGAGATGGTGTTTCGTTGCGAGACGAAAGAGAAAAAAAGTGGGAGATATCTTGCGAAAATCCTTGAGAGAAATACAATGAGACTCTGTTTTGCAGAATTACGAAGACGGGAAGAATAGGCCTCTTGTAAAGCAACAGTCTCGCAAAAAAGAGACTCACTTAGGAAATTTTTGGAACGAATGGACTGGGTTTTAAAACAGAAACAATATAGAAAAGAAGGGGAAGGGGGCGACGCAAGTGTGTTGATATAGGATGATATGTTAACTTTCGAAAAATAACAGACCACCATGGTCGGCGTTTAACAAAAATACTAACATTAGCCATTGGTCGAGAGTTATTCACATGTCACAGGGACTTGGAGCAATTGATAAAACCATGTGAGCGAAAATTTGTTAGAGATTGGTTAAAATTTTGGAGTGACATCAGAGTGAAGAGGAGGGGCCTCGTTGCCCAGTTTCATCAAAAAAGAGGGTTTTTTTAATTGAAGGTTGAGCAGAGACTCTCCAAAACTTGGTTGGTTATCAGATTTTCATCAGAACTATTAGTATTCGCACTACGAATCATCATAATCCGTATTATTCGTATTGCGAGTTTACTATGAGCATTGTTAAGAGATTTCTGACTTTATTAAGAGTGGCGAAATTAATTTTTACGGGGGTAGGAAGTACGCTCACGTATTCATCAAGTTTGCTTATGATGACGTCGACCAACATTGAACGTCCTGTGAGGGGCTGTAATTGGCATGGTGACTGCTAGTAATCTGGACGGGCTTTGGTTCTCACGGGACCACTACGGAGAGATTTGGAGACAGAACGCCCACGACTTCCGCAGGTCACCGGTGCTCCACGACGCTTGGCGCTGATATCTCACCATTTATGACAATTCTTTGGAGGACCATTATAGGTCCCTTGTACACCTTGTAGTGTGTACTCACAAATGTCATCAAGTGAAATCAAAGCATATCAAAGACTCTTGTGGCAAACTGAGACATTTAGTATTAAGATGTGAAGAAGGTCTGTAGTAATGAACTGTGGTAACTTTCGTATGACAAACTACGTAGAAGAGTTATAAACTTTTTTAATGTTTCAAACGGACTCATTCCGATAAAATGATAAAGTTAATGATGTATAACTTCGTAGGATTAAGAGCATTTTTGGGGGAAGTGCTTAAAAGGGAAACGGTGAAATGCAATATTGTATTTTGTATTTTTCAGTAGACATAATTAAACCAATACTTATAAAAGCAGTGTTTTCACAAGAATTATCGACCGAACCCCGATCCTATTTTAGCCATTTTATAGCCGCAGCACAAATATTGTCAGTGAGAAAGCTGGCCTAGTGGGATTGGTAAGTTTTTTTTGTGTTGTTATTTAATGGCATGTAGAAGTACCTCCTATTAATTTCATTACATTTGTCGCTTTAGAGGGATGATTGCATGTGGCAACACTATCCATTATATTTTTATATTACAATTGGCTTTTCCAATGTTGGGGCTATTTTACCTTAGCACCCCCAATTATTTTATTTTAAAATTGGCGCTCCAACGACGTGTCTAGGAAAGAACGACAGACCTTTTTATATTACATTTGGCGCTGCAACGTATTTGGACTGGTGGCAAAATGCAAAAAATTACACCCATATTATTCTTAGGTCTGAGTGTAGATCAGAATCTCCAAGTTCTGCAATACTATGATATTGATAAAACGTATAACATTGTAAATTCCTCTAACTTACTGCAAATAATCTTTGTCATATTAATCTCAATTTAGCGTTTTATCTACCAGATCAATCATGACATCTTTTGCGTTTAAATGAGATAAAATTCATCAGATAAAAATTATAAAACATATTTAGGAAAAAGGCAAACACATTACAGGAGACGCTCATGCAATTTCAAACTAAAATAATAAAGTAGATAAACGTCATTTTTGAACTTACAAAACACAGTCCATAAATAGTCTTCATTTTATTCATGGATCAAAGGAAGAAAAGATATAAAAATTGGTCTCTCGTGATAAACACACTTTTTCTCTTGTGGTAGACACATGTGGTAGACATTCTGTTACTTGATTTCCCTAAACTTAATGCTTTGTTTATTTGTACTTGCATTTTATTTCTAAACGTGAAAAAATTATCGATAAAAGATACTTACACTCTCGAACAACAGAGGATTATTGACTCCATAACCAGAGACCACACACTGAGTTCCAATATTCACTGGCTTTTCTCTTAAAGCAATAGGTTTGACTTTATCAGTCCAAACAAATTTTCCTTTAATCTGTGAAAAGGAAAATGTCAAAGAAATATATCTTCATTTTATCTCAAACTTTTGTTTATCTTCACTTGTTAGTTTATTAGTTAGTATGTTTGGGCAAATCTTCCAACTGAATTTCATACGAGTTGTGCAAGTTGATTCAGCTGAAACTTGGCAAACATATATAAACTAAATGCAATGGTGTATTAAAATGTCTATAAGCAAATCACCCAACACCTATTATAAACAGTAAGATCATACCTACTGGGTCGTAATGTAATACTAGAAAATGGGACAGAAAGTATAATTCGTACTTTGAAACTGGGATGTCCGCAATGCGGCCATATGACCCCAATATTGTGGACAGTAGTTCTAAATGTCTTGTTGGAGCAACTGGTGAGTGAGCAGGTAGATATCGTTGCATATGCAGACAATATAGCTATAACGATTGAAGAAGAAAGCCACTAGTACCTGGCGTATGAAGGAAGCCGAATGTTACAGATACTTGAAGAAATATGCAAAGGGAATATATTTGAAATGACACCTCAAGGTAAAAGTCGGCGAAACCAGATCCTAAAAAAAACAGTCTGGCGACGAACATTGCGACAAACAGAGTGGTATCAGGGAATTATATTAGACAAAAACTTACTTTCAATTCACACGTAGAACATGTTGGGAAAAAGATGAAGAGAACTATATACAGAATAATGAGAGTAGGTATCATTAGGCAAACACTGAGACTACGACAGCTAAAGCAACAATATAGGAGCGTTCTATTTCAGTGCATAACATATTACAGAACAGCATGGCATGCGCGGAGTAAGATGAGCCATACAGAAAGACGACACACTAGCCTACAGGGAATGAGAGTATTAAACTGAAGTGCTATGTACACTACTGATAACAAAAAAATGACCCATTTATTTTTCTAAGTCCTACGCTCTGACCAGTTTTGAATCTGTTAAGTTTGCAACGCGTCTCTCGTCCTGTTTTCCTTCGAGATAGGAAGTTTCGTTTGACCAATCGTAGATCTATTTGAAACAGCGCCCATAATTAGAGGACTAATAGTACCGCTGGTAAATCGTAACGAGATAAAATGTTTAATTACACCGCTATTAAAGAATTATTTTGTATTTTTTTATTATACACATTTTGGACTTCTATAACAAAAATATTCTGTAGGTTCTTGACTTCAATAAACTTTACCATTCTCTATATTTAAACGACATCTCGAGATTCGTTGTCTCGCAAGGTCTTCATAGGCAATGTAAAAGATATTAGAGTTTCTGTAAAAAACGTTTGCGTAATACTGTGATAAAATATCGTTTTTAACAGAATTTGAGTCACAAACTACTTATAAATATTTCTATAATTTCTTATTTTTATACATTGAAGTAAATAAATCAAATCTCATTGCCTACAAGTGATGTGAATTGTCGAAAATAATTTCACATAATTTGCGATTCTCTTAAGTTTTTCATATATGTGAAAAGGAATTTAATAAATATAGAAAAAGTTTGTCTAATATATGAACTAATAACACAAAAGGTTAATTCTCGAATTATAAATAATATAAAACTACTTAGGGAACAAATAAATTACATTTTCTAGTGACATATTTATCCACGATATAACAATTTGGTAGTAATCGTGCAACCAAAAATAATAATCAGAGATCAGTCATATGAAAACCTCGTTTCAGATATTAAATAAAAAAGACAAATCCTTTTTATTTATTCCAATCAAATTGAAATGTATTAACTCATATTAATACCACCGGTTCTTTTTCTTTTATACTTCCTATCATTCTTTTTCTTTATTTCCTTCGTTTTCTTTCATTCTCTCTCTTTCTTTTATTCATTCATTTCTTCTTTTCTTGTTTCTTTCCGCGTTGTGTCTTTCTTTCCTGTTCATCTTTATGTAGAAACAAATGTTTCCAATATCTTATCTTATCTGATCAAACTAGCATTACNCAAATGTTTCCAATATCTTATCTTATCTGATCAGACAAGCATTACTACCCGAGGTCTAAAACTATCCAAGTGTAATAAAGACGTGTAGTTTTTCAACCTCTGTATTTCTATTCTCAGCAAGTCATACAAATACGAATGCTATTTTAATGCTACGAATACTGTTAGTTTAATTCAATAAGTGCATATAACTTTTTTCTTTATTACATTTTGTGCTCCAAATGTACAATATAATAAATCTAGCTGCTATATGATTGTATTTTTAATAAAAATAATGTTTGGATAAAAATTAGACAACTTAAGGCATATCTATTTCCTATTCAATATTTTTATTACAATCAAGTATTCTTTTACATAGTTCCAACTTCACTAATGATGGTGAGCGTAGTAAACAATGCTATGGTGTATTAACATATCACACTTACTTTTCAGTCAGAATTAGAATCTCTCGAATTACTTTTTGTAGTATTGTTTTTTTTTAAATATTTGTAGAATTGATTCCTTTTTAATTCAATACTGAATAATTTCTGCATGGGTTAATTGAAATTTAAAAAACTTTAAAATATTCCTTGTGAAATATATTATTGAATACTATCTTTCACAAATAAACATACTATAAATAACTTAAGAGATCAAGTATAGAAATTATTTAAAGGAAATGTTGAACTAATGAACTAAGAAATACTTTGAAAACGTTTCAACGTAATGCAGATTGAACTTCGAAAGTGTTCCAACTTTATCTCCTTTAGTAGCTAGCCACATTACCAGATTGGTCGTAATGCGACATTGGAAAAAAGAAAAAGAATATGAGATAATATATTTCAATTTGATTGGAATAAATAAAAGGGATTTGTCTTTCTTTATTTATTTATATCTGAAACGAGGTTTTCATATTTTTTCTGATTATTTTTTTAGGTTGAACGATTACTACCAAATTGTTATATCGTGGATGTCACTAGAAGTATGTCACAAGAAGTTTCATTACAGAAACACTAATATCTTTTACATTGCCTATGAAGACCTTGCGAGACAACGAATCTCGAGATGTCATTTAAATATAGAGAATGGTAAAGTTTATTGAAGTCAAGAACGTACAGAATATTTTTGTTGTAGAAGTCCAAAATGTGTATAATAAAAAATAGAAAATATTTATTTAATAGCGGTGGAATTAAACATTTTATCTCGTTACCATTTACCAGTGGTACTATTAGTCTTCCAAATATGGGAGCCGTTCTAATAGACCTACGATTGGTCGAACGAAACTTCCCATCTCGAAGGGGAAGCAGGAGGAGAGACGCGTTGCAAAGTTAACAGATCCGAAACTGGTCAGAGCGTGGGACTTAGAAAAATAAATCAGCCCTCTTTTGTTATCAGTAGTGTACATGGGTTTATTTTTTATTAATAAAATAAATGAACAGGTTTTTCAACTAAAGCGATGTTATTGTTATTAGACTTATTACCTGTGGACCTGGAGATAGACAAATATTTCCTGCTTTATATGTTACACCAGGGACAAGAGGTGTGCATCAGAGACGTGACGGAACGAAACGACAATAGGGGCGGAATGGATGAATAGGTCGAGAATAGTGCAAATGTTTTGATATAAGATGGAGCAAAGCATTAGAANCTATACATAGAAACAGTTCAATTTAGTTATAAAAATAGGAAATGGTTCCATCCATCGCGAACATTTCTTTAAATACTAACTGGACATAAAAACATACAAATGAATGACCATTCGTTGTACCACAGGAGAGGATATGGGGGTACTTGTGTGTTTCAACAAGCATTAGAGATGAAAATGAAAGCAGATTCTTGTAAGGCACGATTCAGATTCAGGAACCACACACAATATACTTGGACAAAATACACATATATTTTCCTTAAAATTACACAAACAGAATTACGTAAATATTCCTCTGAGTAACAAGTTAGAAATTGGTTGTTGTGGGCAACCAATGCTTTGAGAATGTTGAATTCTACAGAGTTACATGGATAAATCATTATCATGAAACACAAACAATTGTTTGTGGAAATCCCCTTTAAAACCGTTTTCCCAATAGTTGAAGCAGAATTATTTAGTGGTTAATATACAAAGGTGAAGCGTGACCGTAGCTGGTCTACGCACAAAAAGAGACCCCTCTAGAATNTCTACGCACAAAAAAAGACCCCTCTAGAACTCAAGTTTTTGAGTCAAAACCCCCCGCAACAAACTTGAATTTTATACAATAGTATCTGCAAAACATTTTATAATTTTTGGTTGAATAACCATGAAATTTGATCGCAGGATTTAATAATACACTAAATTGAGGAAGAACCCTAATCTTGATGTAGACCTCGTTAACACGAGTATTGATACTTAGTAACAATGAAGTGCAATGTAGAGTTGCCTTCACGGCGATGGTCGCAGTTTTCCGTGGTCTTGTGTGAGGAGAGAGTTGCTTCCTTGTAACAGCTTGAAGAATAGATACAGTGATAATTGCTGAAACTTAGAAACCTTATGTGAACAAACATGTTCAATGTCTTAACGACTGGTTCACAGCACTATGCCGAGAATGGTAATGATGAAGCAGTTGAGTAACTTTTTTTTAGAAGTCACAGTCCAAAAATGAGCCGTATCATTGATACATTATGTTCAATGTCCGGACGACTATGCACGCTGAATGTGAAAATATGTCTNGAAAACATGTCTCGTACTTCGACGATAAGACTCCAGAATATCATTACGACGCTCTGAAGGAAGACGGCATGAAGACTGCATGATTGTGGCTCAAACACTGCTCTTTATTGAGTAGACGCACAGAACGTCTATATGGAGCACGTTCTATGAATATGATATCGATCATTGTCATGGAACTTGCAATTCACTCGGAGCATGTAGTTTCCAAAGAATGTTTATGACCAGGGTATACTTATGTATTCACGGAATAGTTATGCACTTGGAATAATTATTGAGTTTCTCATAGAACGTTAATAACTTAGAGATCGTAATACATGAGAATATATAGATTAATGCTTTACGAACGTTTGATTTGTAACATATTGGAAAAAAAGAAATTTAATATATAAAAGTAAATATGCATGTAGTATTGGCGAGGATACGTTGATCATGTACTCCATGAATGGAGACTCATCGGAGCAGAAAGAACATAATGGTGCAGTGAACTCTAAAAACGTGGAATATTTAGTACCAAGGACTGGATGAAGTATATCTGCAATAAAGAAGTATATCACGCGTTTGAAGAACATGTGACACAAATTATGGTAGTAAGAAAAGCAGCATACAATACACCACCATACTTCCACATCCGTGATACCCGGTCCCTCATACCGTGGACATTACCCGGGGTTTTAGTCCTACTATTCTCTTCCTCTGTCTCAATGTCTTACTGTCACAAATAACATGACAAGTGTCTCTTGCTCAGTATTAAATACAGTTTCCATCTACGCCGCGAGGTGGTGTCTACCTATTTCAGTATTTATTATCTGTCGCACATTAAACGTCTCCGTTATCACTTCCTGAAATTCTTGAAATGTCTTTTCGTTATGTTGGAGACGTGATCAGCTCTTCTCACTATAGACTTCTGCCCGCCTTAGAATATTCGTGATTGTTACACATTTCTCATTATTGAATATGCATTCGTAAATAATATGTTGAACGTCTTGTTTTAGGTTTCCATACAAGCAGTCGTTATCTTCAACTAGTCCCATCCTATGTAAATAACTATATACGTTACAAGTCCCGTCATTACCTCCACGTTGGTATGAGGTGGAAGGCATCGTTTATGCTTAGCCAGAAATGATACATTCAGTACAAAATTATACAAGGCTCTAACCACTGTTGCTATATTCCAACGAATCTTCCGGGATAGCAACAATTTCTTGGTTATTTAACTCTTCCATGTCTTATCTTCCATATTAATCTCTTCTCCATCGCATATTAAACTCTCTCCTTGACGCACGCGAAACCGTAACGCAAGCTTTTGAATCGCTAAATACTCAGGCAATATTTCCACTACTTCTTTTCAGGTCTTGGTAAAGACTGTTGCTCCTTCGTGTATACGACGTATTTCCTTTATCCCAATATTTTTCGTAATTTTGATTCTTTGCGGTCCATTCAGAATCCGTTTCATTTTTATCGATACATAATTTATATATTCTTCAAATGTTAACTTCCTATCAATTACCTCTCCAAAGTATTTATATTGTAAACGTTAATCAGATATACGGATATTCAGATCTCGTTCTGCACTCTATAATCCGAACACGGTATCTTCTTTTTCCGTCTTTGATATAGATAACTTCACCATCTTACTTATTGCTTCATATTTCTTTATAATTTTTCCTCATTTTTTCTGCAATCTTTTCCAGCTATTTTCTCTAATGAAAATCAGAACATCATCAGCGTACACAATATTTATAGTATCCTCCTCCATTTCTAACAAAACGTTATTTAAAACATAATGCCAAAAGTGGATGCAGACTACCCACCCTGAGGGCATCCTCTTGCGATCAACCGTACTAAATGTTCTTCTCCAATATTCAATATTACATATCTGTCCTCAAAGTAAGATCTTATTAAGCTTTCCATCTTCTGCCCCATATTCATATCCTTTATACAATCTTGCACAACCCTCTACATTCTCATAGTCTATACTCACTGTTGACATATACTTGTGTGTTCGAGTTTTAATAGCGTTAATCATCCTACCTATTGCATCCTTCGTGCCACAACGTGCTATAAATCAATATTGGTTCTTACTGAAATTCTCAGGTATAAATTTTTTGTTGAGTTTATGGACATGCACTTCTAATATCTTCCCGATCATCGGAAGCAGCGTAATTGGCCTGTAGGATTTACATAATGTATTTCCTCTCATTTTATCTTTCAAAAACAAATTAACCACCCCGATTTACCATGTCTTTGCAAAATAACCATGGTTATAATATGCATTCATTATTTCTAAAATTCCATTTCCAATTGTCCTATATGTGTGTTCGATCATTTTGTTCGTAATATGATAAAATACTTCGCATTTATTCTTACTTAGTGCCTGAATAACTTCTCTGTCGTATTCCCTGTCGTATACTTTGTCACCGTCTTATATTCCCGTACCAGGCCTTCCATATTCTCTTCTCCCAATTTTGTTTCTAAAAAGGCAATTCCAGGGTTCATCCAAGTTTCGGTAATCCGATCCTTCCCATGTACATTATACTTGTGCTCACTTCAATCTCTCCCAGTTGATGACATAAGGTAGACACCAAACGTTCGAACGTAAACTTTCTTCGATGAGCATCTCCCCACACTTTCGATTCTGTACTCTTACCTTATTTTTATAATCTTTCTGTGTCCGCAATTATCCTTTCTTACGTTGTCCCCTGTTTTATTCATCCTCTACTTCCTTTTAATATTTCCTTCGCCATCAATTCCTTTCTTTCTCTTTTCCATAATACTTGTATACAACAACCTCTTCCCCTTTACTTATCCATCTTCTTTCTTTCGCAATGTGTTTGCACCTTCTGTGGCATAGCAAGCTGAAGATCATCCACTCGTTTATTTAATGCAGCCTCCTGCCTTGTGGTCACGTATATTTCTGTTCGTTTATGTTCCTGCTTATATAATTTCCAATTAATACGTCGGAACTTGTATCCGATACCTCGCAGTTTTTCTTGTTGAGAAATCTGTTCAACCGTATCTGTAGTGTTTTATGATCATTGGTATTTTCTTTCCTACTCGCCACCTAGTCACTGCAAAACTCTTTTCCCTATTCTGAAGTGTAATATCAGTTATTGACTTTCCATATTCTGTTTCAAAGGTGTTGTTTCCAAGTATATTACAAATAATCAAGTCTTTCTTACATATATGACATTCTCCAACAGCTGTCCTCGCACATTAGAGATTACATCATCCTTTAAATATGATCTGGCATTCCAGTCTCCTCTAAATACAATATCGTATTTCCCAAAGTTATCCAACAAACAAACCACTTCCTTCCTTTCCGATTATACTTAACGTTCACATTTACTGCCATAAATAACACTGTTTGCATATACTTACTGTAATACTGATCTATTTGTCAGGCTTCTATTTTAGTATTTGTTATCAACATAATCAATTTCCCCCTATTTCGAAGAACAACCTATATGAGAGAGGTATATGATTGAAGACTTCTCTGCTCGTATATGTTTCTTGCTACAAACATTCATCAATCTGGTATTGACGTACATACTCAATTAACCCATTTGTCCGTACAATAACTCCTCGTACATTTATCTGTTTTTTTAAAATCCATAATCTGTTTGTTTTTGTATGATACCTCTTATACCCAAATACTCGNCCTCTGCTCGTATATGCTTCTCGCTACAAACATTCATCAATCTGGTATTGACGTACATACTCAATTAACCCATTTGTCCGTACAATAATTCCTCGTACATTTATCTGTTTTTTAAAAATCCATAATCTGTTTGTTTTTGTATGATACCTCTTATACCCAAATACTCTGGACATTTTATATCCTGTATTGAATTATTGGAATCTTTCCTTTTTCGTATGCAACAAACACAACGCGCTAAATCCTTCCCACATGCTTCCTAGTGATTATTGCTATCTCCAAAATGGTGCATTTGTCATCAGTGTACTGATGCCCAAATTGCAGACCGCGAAAACATCGTATTGGTTCGAGGTAATCAGCTATTACATGCGAGTGAAACCCGATAAATATCCTTCTTTTCTCTCCCAGCATCCTAGTAAGTATTCCACCAACTTCAAATACTGAAGTTTCATATTTTTAATCCTTCCTTCCATATCTTTTCACAGTTTTAATTTTCTCTTGAACTTTTCCTAATTCTGAAACATTTTGTTGTCAAAATATCCCTAAGAACTTCACAANAACATATCCCTAAGAACTTCACATCTTCAAGTCCCTTTTCAACTCAAACTACAGTATTTTGTGTAATCCAACTGAAATTCCCTATTGCAATATCCACAATTTCATTAATAAATTACTTTATAATATTCTCTCCGCGTTCATCCTGCAAATGTACAAGAAGATGATCTTTACGCGTAACACGGCTCGATATCACATTTTAATGCTCTTTCTTCTCCCGTAACAGTATCTCTATGACTTTGGTACATCATTATTGAGACATCTCTGATATTTGGCTTCAAATACGCGCGAGTGACGTCGCCAGCCAGTAGTAATTTTTCCGCCCTGGTGGTCAGAGCGAATGGCTGCGGGATGTGAACCCTACCCCCCACTCTTCATAAAGCTTACCTCACGAAAGAAACAAGAGGAAAAATTCTCACTCATTGATTCAACTCGCTCACTTATACTCACTCGGTTAAGTACGAGATAAAGGACCTTTCCTACAAGTACTCGGGTTTAGGAGTTCTTGTTCTCGGTCTGTTAAGAGAACACCTTGTTGAATGTTGAACTTTCTTTCGAGTGATATGATATAGAAGAAGCATGATTTCATCATTCGTGATTCTTGAGGATCGGTAGTGTCGATTCGTCACTAGCGAGCGGTTTCCGGGGAGGCCCGACCATCCTGGTGCGAGGTCGGTGCTTCAACATCGAGAAGAGAAAACACGAGAAGACTCGAGTCGAATATTGGTAAGGAATAAGAATATCTAATTTGTGTGTTAATCATTGGTCAATGTAAGGGTTGTGTTGCCAATATAGTATATAAGTTTTTTTAAATAGATTGTAGTTTGTTGTTCCAAAAGACTATTGATTCGTTTTTGATTTATTGAAGCCTGTAAGTGAAAGAATAATCAATCGATGGGTTAGATCGTGGCACAATATGCTTCTCTTTATTGCGTTTTTTAGTAAAATTATCTTATTTTTGTACATTGTCCCACTCACAACTGCTGCACATGTACGTCTTGTATAGTCTGATTTGTTTGTCCGTTCCCCTCTTAGTCTTCGATTAACGAACTTTCCTAATGTTGCTATCGGCTTCTTCTCATTCCTCTGTTCAATCTTCTTCCTACTCTCACTGAGCATATTCATCCTATCATCAATGACTGTATAACATGATCCCGAACCTACTCAACACGCTGCACCACCTCTTCTTTATAGTCCCTTGTCTGTTCTTTTATCCCAAGTCCTTCTCCATTTCCCTGTGCACTAGAATTTACTACTTGTTTTAATATTTGTAGTGTAGTTCTACGTTATACTCTACGTTCTTGTAGTTAATCATTACACGTTTTGAGCAGTACAATAGTCCGCCATAGATCCGTCACACCACCCATGATGTGAATGTAGTTCTGTATGTTTCATTGCGCATTTTTTCAGCAGAGTTTCTGTTTTTTTACAATTATTGATTTCTTTTTTACTAAGACTGTTCATTTAAGGGAAGGACTAATTTAGGTTGTTGTAATATTTTTGCAAAGGATTTTTATCAGATCTTTTTAGTATTATGATTTTGTGAACTTTTGTGTGATATTATAATGAACGATAAATTTATGTGGTTGTAATTGGTGCAAAGTATCCTTTCAAAGCTTATGGGGTATCATAATTATCTAAAAAAGTGTACATAATAGTTTGAAAGAAATGGACAGTGTTAAAGTTAATTCAAGAATTTTGTGGGATTACAGAACCTTAGCAGACCACTGAGACTAGTTTCATGATACATAACATATATCTTTTTTTTTACTTTATTATGTAAATTTCAATTTCGGCCAGAAAGAATACTCTTATCACCCAGAACAATTCAGTCTTCTCATCACATCTAATCAACGATCCGTCTTTCTACAATCTTCTATTATGTTACCGCTATAAACTTGTGCCAAAAAGATTCATAAAAAATATACTACCTGAATGTACTGAATAAAACTCTATTTATCCTAATTCAATATGTCCAACCATTCTCAAGTTATAACCAATAAATAAAAAATACACATTTTCGTTTCATGAGTTAATCACGTGTCTCGTCCAAACGGCACATCCAATTCGAGCCAAATTCAATGTGTAGATAATGTCCTTACACGCATTCTTCAACTTTCATTGCAATAGCCGGGACCAGTTAAGACCTAGAGGTACTTTTGTATTCACCAAATGTGTAGTACAAGACGTTTTTGTACGCAGTACAGATTTCGGACACCTATAGAAGACAACTTATCTTTATGAGACGTTCTATACACAAAGCATAGCCCGTTTTACCTTGTACATATAGTAGGCGTCATCTAACTACATGGGGTATTCTGTGGCGCCATTTGGAAAGATGTTCGATAAAATAATATCTGACAGAATAGCGGGATATTTGGAGGCATGTGGTGAGATGAACACTCGACAATATGGTTTCGGCCGAGGGAAAGGTACAACAGATGCACTAGAAAACTTAACGAAAGCTATAATAACTCGAGATGAAAGATGCATTTTCTTGATGTTCAAGATTCCGAGGGGTAGAATTCCGCTCCGCGGAACGAATGGATTTTCTTCCCGTCGCAGTGGTACAGCGTGGCAAACCTAACGGCTCCGAACTTTAAAGCGGGCGGGACTAGAAAATTTCCGTAAACCCTATTTTGATTCCAGTAGTGTACTTGAGTTGATGTTGTAAATTCATCTTTAATGTGCATAAAACATATTATATAATTATTGGTGAATTTAGATTAATTGATTTGAATGATTGAAATAATAAATGGTCACGAGCACGCTGATAAAAATATGGTCACGAGCACGCTGATAGATCATAAAGTGCTCATAGGTAGTGTGAAACTTAACTGGTCACTTAAAAACGGAAGTCACTATTATAGAAGTATAAATCCACTGGAACAATATTTGATTTGTGTAATAATTTATATTTTTTAACCCGTGTGTACACGTGCAGTTAATTAAAAAAAATTTCGTAAGTGTTTAACATATTTTCATGTTTTGTGTAGACTTGAACTGTATTTAATTTGTGTTTTTAGAAACGTTCTTACGAAAGCCCGTAGTTAACGTAAAATTTCACCCAGACCCTTCCGAATCAATAAAATATTGATTTAGTCAGTAATACAGCTGTTAATTTAAGGGGAAACAGTAAAGTGTTTGACAATTTCTTAGAACGATCTTAGATCAATGTTAAAGTGTTTATTGCGTATGGTGTTAAGGCATTCAGGTGTGACACGTGAAAGAACGTGCAAGGGTTGTGAGTATATCTTTTCTATAACGAGACGTGTAACTTCGAGAAGGAAGAATTAAGTAAATATATTTTCTTTTGTTCCTGGATGTGTAATAATCCAGATAATTCAATTTTTTTACTATATTCGTGTGATAATCCATGTTACTATTCATACAAAAACCCAGTAATTATTTGTTACATTCTTGATTTCAGGATTGCGAGCATTCCTCATTCTCTTAACTATCTATTTAACTAATACATGCAAAGGCAAAATTGTTTTCAAGTTAGTTTAGCCAAACGTGAATAAAAATTTTTGTTCATGTTTAAATTTTAGTATTATTGTGTTCCAACATCATACTTCTGTCACTTAAATATCAGTAAATTTTTAATAATATTTCCTATCGTAATTCAAGATGACTTTTGTTGACTCAGGGCAAGATAGTTGTAGACGCGAAGAGTCATATTATTTTGGCGACTCTACGTGTGGAGTCATTTCTCTACGTCGTTGGGTCACCGAACCAAGTCATTCGGCTCGGAGGAAGTTTTGAGTTCCTTATTCTGAGGTACCCGTCGTTTGTTTAACACGAAACACTCGCAAGACAGCAATAAAGAGGAGAGAAAGAAATGAGAAAGTGTTGTTACTTTTAGTGCACTCATGAAATAAATAGTGATTAAACGTTCAGATATGTAATAGTATGCTTATTGGATAACTTCCCTTAAAATTTTCTTAGTTGGCGAGATAAATAATATTCTCGGATTCAAGAAAGCAATTTTCAATATTTTTTGAAATATATTATTTCACATATTAATAAATATATAATTACTTAAATTCCTCCTACTCTGTGAAAAGTGTTCATACACATTTGGCCTAAACATGTATTTTCATTAAATTATATTTTATATAAACTAATAAATTAAGAGTATATAAAAGATGCATTCGTATTACTTACCCTTCCAATCGCAATATCATTTTC
>NNCF01126409.1:68847-91153 GCA_002313205.1 Laupala kohalensis | reverse complement strand
TGTAACCAGCAATATAGGAAATCAGTGCCCAGGAAATATGAACAATTGCTGAAACCATCAGCCAAATAAGGAAATAATTTTCATTTCCAGCATTGTCTAGGCATTTTAATCAATACCTAACATATAACAGATAAATAAAAAATAATAGATTTTCGCAAATACATCCCCTCTTCTTGAGGACTTGATCTACTGCTGAAACGATTCTTACTACATGCAGTAATTATTAGAAATCATTCCAACCTGTGTTATGGGATAAAATATACCGTTTGTCTTTATTAGTCTTAAACTGACTTAAGAGGTTCAACAATTGGGAATAAAAACAATACTGTAACAAGACAAACAAAAATATAACAATATTTAAAGTATTTGTTGTCTTTGGCAAGAATTGGGGGAAATGTTGTGGTTATATGGGAGGCTGGGGTAAATAACTCTAGGAGGGCAAGTAACAGTGAGGAGAGTCCCGAGGGGGGAAGGGACTGCCTTACGTTGGGGTTCGGATACCGTCGCTCCAAACGCGTCGGACGTTTTCAAATGGGTATATCAACTTTCCGATACAAAAATTAAGTTTTTTGACGTTTATTATTGCGTATAGCTAAAAAATTATTATTCTATTTTTAGTTTAGTTTACTATCATCTTTTCTACGAGTATCCTAATTGATTTTTTTTTGTGTTCAATACCTATAAGCAATAGCTACCAATATTTACGTTCTTTGTTGTTTGATAAAATATTTGAAGCTAAGGTTTGGGGTTAGTTGAAACGTGTTATATAATAGATAAAATTAATTAATACCATTGCTTTTTAAATTGACCTATTTGAGTATCTCTCTAGTATCGGTGACTCTTCTCTTATCTGACTACAGTCATTATCAAAACAAAAACCTTTGATTCTGATTAATGTTTATATTATAACTTTATTTGGATCAATAAATCTTTACTTATTTGATATTAAATAACGTTAAAGACAATATTTTCACAATGTTGAAAAAAATCTGTACGTTAATCACAAGTTGAATGCAAAATAATAAATCATACTAAGCGATAATTACATGAATAAAATTTACTTTTATTAGGAGCTCCTAATTTAAAATGTACATTGTGGGACTAGCATTTGGCATTGCACTACCTTCAGAAATACCTAAAAATCTTTTATTTGCTTTCGTACGTGTTATAAATAAATCCTTCTTAAAATATTTTATATTTAATATTTTATTTTATACGTTGTAACATTAAAACTTATTTATTCAAACACTTTTTATTTGTCAAAAAATTTCTTTTGTATGTTCATATGTACATATTACTAAACATTACTTTCTGAACTCTTAACTTATGTTAATATAAGTAAATAGCATAAGTATAATAGTGTCCGCGTTATACACACTGTGATAGCAGAAACATCTGTTAAGATGTGGACTTAATGGTAATGAACATAATAGAAATTTATTTCAAGGGAGACGGTTATGCGCGATGGACCGCACACGCCCGCAATAACTGAATTAATAGGGAACGTGGTCAAAATTAACTAGAGCCCGTTTTGTAAAAAATTAACAAAAGAATGGTAGTCGAAGCGGCGAAATTCAAGAGAGACGGTTACACGCAGTAGACCGCAAAGAACGAAAAAACAGACATAACAGATATAATAGGAAATCAATCCAAATTTGTAATGATTGAATAGAAGGCGTGGGTGGAGAAACATGAGGTTCAAGGGAGCGGTTCCTGGGACATCTCAAGATGGGATCCAGAACCGAAAAAACAAGATCTTAAAAATTTGGGAGTTAAAAAGAAAGAGAACTTAATTGATCCAAGGGAGGCGGTACGACATACAAACGCAGTACGTCTAACAAAGAAAGGGCCCGGTTCGAGGCCGAGAACCCTAGGAACAAGTGGCGAGTTCAGACTCGACGAACTACGAGTTCTTTTGGCGGTAACTCAACTATCACTAGACAATAGAAGATGCAGCGTGGGAATCACTTTTTTGGCATGAGGNCTTAAAATATTTTATATTTAATATTTTATTTTATACGTTGTAACATTAAAACTTATTTATTCAAACACTTTTTATTTGTCAAAAAATTTCTTTTGTATGTTCATATGTACATATTACTAAACATTACTTTCTGAACTCTTAACTTATGTTAATATAAGTAAATAGCATAAGTATAATAGTGTCCGCGTTATACACACTGTGATAGCAGAAACATCTGTTAAGATGTGGACTTAATGGTAATGAACATAATAGAAATTTATTTCAAGGGAGACGGTTATGCGCGATGGACCGCACACGCCCGCAATAACTGAATTAATAGGGAACGTGGTCAAAATTAACTAGAGCCCGTTTTGTAAAAAATTAACAAAAGAATGGTAGTCGAAGCGGCGAAATTCAAGAGAGACGGTTACACGCAGTAGACCGCAAAGAACGAAAAAACAGACATAACAGATATAATAGGAAATCAATCCAAAATTAACCGGGGGTCTCATTTGTAATGATTGAATAGAAGGCGTGGGTGGAGAAACATGAGGTTCAAGGGAGCGGTTCCTGGGACATCTCAAGATGGGATCCAGAACCGAAAAAACAAGATCTTAAAAATTTGGGAGTTAAAAAGAAAGAGAACTTAATTGATCCAAGGGAGGCGGTACGACATACAAACAGATGGACGACGCAGTACGTCTAACAAAGAAAGGGCCCGGTTCGAGGCCGAGAACCCTAGGAACAAGTGGCGAGTTCAGACTCGACGAACTACGAGTTCTTTTGGCGGTAACTCAACTATCACTAGACAATAGAAGATGCAGCGTGGGAATCACTTTTTTGGCATGAGGTAGTCACATGGTCTCGGTGTGTCGTCAAAAGAAAGCAACGAACGTTGCTGTTAATCGGAACGGCGTGATTAGTCGATAATACAACATATGTCACGAGCCTTCGGCCTATCGAGTGGTTCCACGGGGAGTATACCGAACCAAATTATTCGTTCCTGAAATCACGTGGCATGAAGAAGGGCGTAAATTTCCTTCAAAATTCTTAAAAGGAGAAGGGATGTTGATTATAAAATGAGGTGCGTGGAGGCGCAGATATCACTTCTCACTTATGACTAATCATTTATTCTGAGCATTACTTATTCTGAGATTATTCATTTGACTTCGAGTATTTTCGGAGATCATTCACACCTTGAATTGTTATGAGATGTATTTACTTACAGTACTCAGTCGTACGGCTAAGTGAGATAGTACTTCCGTTCGTAATTATTTGCGAGTGCGTTCTCCTGTTAATCAGTTGTTAATGATTGAAATTTATTAATGATATCGATAAACTTTCGATTTTGTTTTTTGCGACTTTGAATAACGAGTATTGTAGCATTGTGTTAGATGGCTAGATAGTTCGGATATTGAACAAGTAATCCTAACTGGGAGAAATTGTTCGAAATGAGTTCCGGTTGAGATTAGGGAGAGTGAGACTCAGGATGTCAAGTCCGCGAACAGTTATTAGGCTATGAGCCGTGAGTGTAGTGACTAAACGCATTAGCGAATGGGGTTACGAGAGGCGGCTGGTTTTATTCTGCGGGAAGGCACCGCAGATAGTAGCAGCACGGAAACCCTAAGGTCATCGAACCAAACAACAGCCCGAGGCGATCACTCCGCTTGGCACGAGGCAGCTCAACCTTTCTACATTGTTTTGTAAATAAGATAAATTTCTCACAGCTGGTTGCATCCACTGGTTGCAGCCTAAGGAAAGACGAGCAATGTGTCTTCGGACAAAGATAGATGGTGTGCTTCATTACGATAGACTTAATAAGAAAGACAGGAATGTTTCCTTAATCAGCAAAGAACTAATTAGCTCTGATTGTTTCATTATTAATTGTGTAAATTAAATATTGGAAAAAATAGATGTGTTGAAGACGTATCATTGAACCCACATCACTATAAACTATTGTGTAATATAATACGTGTGATTTTTGTGGGATAAACAAGGGGAATATGTGTGAGCATGTATAGGACAGTATTGATAATTTTAAGAATGTAGTAGCTAGGAATTAAAAATGAATTTTATTTTTACGCTGCGCATATTTTATACCAAAAGTGTGTTTTATTAATAAATGGACACGAACTTCGCCCTTCGTAGATTTCCTTAATTACTTTAAATTTGTTGATAAATGGTGGTATTGTTACTCATTACCCTATTTTATTCTCGTCGTATTTATTAAATTTGACTACACGTTGCGTTTAAGGTGGGACCTGAATAATTACCAGGACTCCAAGTGATCTAAGTAGACGTTCAGTCGTATGTTGAGATTAGGGTGGTAATAATTAATCAATGGGCTAGTATTACGCACTACACTATTTTTTGTATTATATATATAATGACGTAAAAAAGTACTGTAAGGGCTAACACTACCTTTAATTATTAAAATGATCTTAATTAATACTTTCCTGATGCCAAGTTGTCTGGTACCTAATTAGCATGTAGTTATTTGATCTAGCACCAGGTTGGGCTAAATGATTGTAACAGAAGCAAGTGAATAAGGTGGTGGAAAATACTACCAGGCATTAATGACTGATGAATGATTTTAATGACGGGCGGGGTTCGTGTCCACTTATTAAGGAAAAGCATGCACAGTGGGAAGCAAATACACACAAATTCAAATAAACTGGCTTTAATGGAGTAACTAACACATTACTCATCACTAACATCACTAATCTACAACATGCTCACAACTTCCCATGATCAATCCCTCAAAATTCACACGTTTTAATTTACAATCTTTTGCTCACTGTGATGTGGGTTTATTAATAAGTCCCCAACACATCTTCATCCTATAATTAATTTATACATTTATCTCTTGGCAAACAAAGCTAATTTGTCCTGATAAACAGATAAGACATTACAGTATTTCATGTAAAGTTCAATGTAATGACGCACACGCATACTCTCGTCTCATGAGGCACGCATCTACCTAGAACTTGACGCAACCAGCTATGATGAGTTATCTTAATAAAATAGGCTGAGTGGTTGACTGTCTTTAACCAAACTGCGTGGTCGCGCCAGGCTGTTGTTGAGTTTGATGACCTCTGAGCTGTCCTGCCGCCACCACTGCTTTCGCCTTCCCGGTTGAATGGAACAGCTGCCTCTCGTAAACCTATTCACGGTTGCCACCAGACGCTTCGTAGAAGTCCCATTGTCAAATTACAGTTCATGGCTGTGCTTCCGATTCATCAACTTCCGGATCGCAAGCTGAACTTGTCCCGAGATACTCTTCCAACACCAAAACTAATTATCGATTTAATTATTTGCTAGCCATCGGACGCGATACTGAGTTGCTCGCTATTAACATAAAAAAATCGAAAGTTTAAAAAAATCTCTAAAATTAAAATTAATCAATTAACATATGATTAAAGAATATCGCACTCGTAAGTTGTTTAACACAAAACACAAAATTCTGCCTGAAGATATTCTGCCAGAAGACATCTGTAGCTGGACTCAGGATCCTAGAAACTTTGTTTTCACAAGTGTGAATGCAAAGAAGATCACTTCAATAAAAAATACACCTATTGTTGAAGCAGAATTAATCTCATTGGAGCTTATAAAAAACAAGACTTCATTGTCGTGAAGAAATTCAATTGCCTCGCCAATAATAAGTTCAATCAAGAAATAATTCACACTATTTATAATGTAAATGTTAAATAAATGTTTCATTATGAAAAAATGAGCATAAAACAAATTATATACGATACAATACGTATTGTTTATTCTTCGTCTCGTTGCTCGTACAAAGTAGCCCTAAAAATATACAATAAAAAAGAAACAAATGAATACCATATTATTCTACGGTCAAGGTCGAGCTACCACTGCGCTCTCTGACGCAGGAATTCTGAAATATTTCCTTCAAGAACTAATAAGTTTCAGCCGGTCACTGGCGCGCCCTGGTGGCGTAAGTTTGAACTATCCTTTTCCGAGGGAGTTGCATCTGTAATATGAATCACTGTTGGCCGCCGCTGGACAACAGCTTACTGAAGAATATTTTACTATATCTTCAAGGCGGAAATGTCAATTCTGCCGAACTGCGCAAGCGTGTGGCGCACCTGCGCGCGAGAACCGGTTGATCGACTCAGGTGTACTTAATCTGTTACCTGCATGACCATTTTCGAAACATAATTGATCAAAGCCTGAGTGTTAACTGACTTGGTCGTAAGGTCTGGCTATGATCGACTAGCACTTCCGTATTTTGCTCAGTAACTATGATAGAAAGAACAAATCTGAAATTATACGTAAGTATAATTCTGAATATCGAGCTCTGTGTATCTAAGTATGTCTCTCTCTCTCTCTCAGTAAGTAAGTAAGTATCTCTGCGTTTCCGCGATCCTAATAAAATAACAACCATCGCCTCTTTTCCCCAGAATTATAAAGAGAAAGTCACTGCCTTCCCCACGTAACGTGGTTTCTTAAGCCAATTATTTCGTTCTGTTTATTATTCCACGTGGAGTCACATCAATTGGCTAAGGGCAAGTGACATATGTTACGTCCTCGACGAATTACAATGCCTTATTTTTAAAAAATTCGTAGCTATCTCTCCACGTCACACCGTGACCACGTGGTTCCCCACTCCTTTAGTCTCGAGAGCGCGAGATGGGTCCTTCATTGTCCTAACAATTGCGCCGCATCTTCCCCTAGTCGAGTGACAGTTGTTCGCCCGCTATAGAACTCCTTGTACTTCAAGTTTGAACTTGCCCGCCTGTTCCTTAGCGACCATTGCGCTCCGTCGGTTCCATCTTTCGTTAAACTTTTGCGTCGTCAGAAGATTCTCGCTCCCTAGTTCTGCGTCGTGCCGATTGGTTTGATCTTAACGAATCTTTTTCCTCTTCAACTTTCGATTTTTATGATTCTGTTTTGCAGTTCTGAGTTCCGCCTTGAGATGTACCAAAAACCGCTTCTTCTAATTTCAACGCTTCTTTACCCACGCTCTTTGTTAAATCTTTACAAAGCGATCCCTGGTTATTTTGACTTGTTTCCTATTATATTTGTTATGACCTTATCTTCCGGTACCGCGTGCGGTACTGCGCAGAACCGACTTTCTTTGTAGAGATTTTTATTACTTTTTTCAGATTCTTTTTGAAAAGTGTTGGTCTTTCAATTTTGAAATGCAGCTACCGCGGCCTTTGTCGGCGCGTAGCGCTGGCCTCTCCAACGCTCAGCCCACTCGCTTCCTAAAGGGTCCCTTTTTAAAATGTCTCTTATGATTTTCTCGCGTCATAATGTTAATTTAGATCCATAAAATTAACATTTCGTGAAAATATATAGAGAGGCAATTTTTAGGCTTAATCGGTTGGTGGGATTTTTTTAAAAATTCAGTTTTATGATTTGGCTCAAAAGTACTAAAGTTTGAAATCAAATAAAAGCTTATAAAATAATTTATATGTTTACTGAAATTTATCTGATTATTAAAGTAATAAATTATGTTTAGATATTAAAACATTAAGGATGAAAAAATTTCATCTTTTAGTCAAAATATAATGTAGTTGCATATTCTGCCTGTGATTCACAAATATTTCATTATTGCATTAAAATATGAATTTATTTCTAATAGGGCACACAGCAATTTCAATAAATGCATGAAATACTGAACTTCTCAACTTATTTCATCACAACATAACCTTTTCTTTCCACTTTTCGAACCTGTAATATAACACCTGTTGCTATCAGGTTGATTTTCAACACTGCTTTGAGTTAAACTATGTCTTTTAGTTGAGTGGACGCTATCTAGTACAGATAAGTGAAACAGCATTGTAGATCATGTGCTTTATTATACAGTTCAGTGGTGTTTGAAAAAAAAATGTAAGTGGTAAAGAATAATGGGGAATATAAAAGACAATTTGGACAAAGTTTGAAGAATATGGGGCGAAATATGAAAGATGTATTACAGCAAGAAACCTGGGTCGCAAGAGAGATACATGGATAATGCATTGAATACATAATTAAAAAATAATGGAAAGTCATTCTGTCTCGAATTAAAGTTATGTGTGTGATTTGATAGCTATAAAACGCGCCAACAAACAATGCAGAAAGTTATATAAATTATCAAACACACAGTTGATGTCTTTTTGACAGAACGGTACATTAAATAGGCATAGTCATCTACTAACCATGATCTTGTATAGACAAAATTCATTTGAAGAATTAGTTATACGTGTAGAGTTAAGAAGCGACCTCTGTTTGATAACACTGCAACTAGGTGAGTTTACTCTTGAGATAGTAGGTGCACAAGACAATTTTAATTGGTGACATGCATAAAAGGATAGGTACGGATGAACAGGACAGTGACACAAGTAAGAAGGTAAATTCAAGACGTAGAATAGGACGAAAAAAATAATCGATTAAGGCATGATAAAACAATATTACAAGGTATGTAAGACGGGAAATGAAAAAAATTTGCCGGGAGAATTTAATAGAAGATGGAGAAAAACCTAGACTTCATTTTCGTTAGGTCGTTCTTCAATACTGTCCAGTAACACGGGAAAATGCGGAAAGAGTATCCAAGAGATGTCGGTGCATTCGTCACAAAGAAGGTTGGCTTATGAGATCTTCTTGGCGGAAAGATGAAGTGTTTGAAAGCTGTGATAAAGAGAAGAACACGTGGCTTAATCCATTGCTTCCGGAGTAAATGGGTGAATACTGAAGAGAAATGGAAAGACAATTTCAACTATAAGCAGGAGGGACTACGTAAAAGTAATGATAGGGAAGTTAGATATACAGCGTTGGAAGCAAATGTTCAATTAAGAGAGGCCAGAGAAGAAGTGGATCGCATCTTAGCGACGAAGTTGAATAAGCAATATGACGGTCAAGAAGAAATTTTGGAGACGAGGTGCTCATAAGCAGAAGCTCTGAAACACAAGGTGGGAGTGTCTGCGAATCGTGAAGTAAAAGTGGAGGGAGAAAATAGGTATCTGAAAATTCATTTTGCAGGACACTGATGAAACTTTTGTAGAAGACTCAGACGCATGTGAAATTTGAACATGTATGGGATACTCGGAAACAGTACTTGGTTTTGGTTATCGATATTTTAGTTAATCCGGAGAAAATTCAAAATGACCATATCCAATGCACGATTAATGCAGTTACGTGAGATAACGAGACGACATCCAAAATTAATTATGTCAAAGGTAAAGAGTTCTGGAGATGCTGAAGAAATAATTAGGAAAAATTAAATTCCAAAACGCAATAGATGATGACGAGTGGCATATTGTTTATCTGCACGAGTACACAAAATTGTGTATGCAGTACTCAAAACTGACGGATAGGTAATCTGAACATAACTACCAATACAACAGGTAGGGTCACATAAATCTACTTGCTAGAGTCAAATTTTTAAAACAAGCAGTTACTATTTGGGGCCAACAATCATTTTTATGAAGAACGCAAAGTTTTAAATGAAGGATCGGGTTCAGAAAATTGCTTGAAGAAGGGACGTCCGAGCGAACATTCTGTGAGATGTCAGCCATGTCCCCAAAATAAAAATGCATGCTAAAATTTACCTAACACAGCTCAGGGAGGTTTAGCGGTGGTTTTACATACGTGCTCTAACGACTGGATTATTTCCTAGGACGGAGAAGGGCATGCTCTAGCCACGAATTTTGAACTACGTGGTCGTTTAATTTACACCAGCATTTCAACAGAGGGAAATTAGAGCTCTAACGTATAACTTATGCAGACAATTGAAATACAATATTTGGGTTCATCTGTGGACAACAAGTGGTTAGGTATCAAGCGATATTGTTGGAAAGTAATCCATTGTAGTGATAAATAAGGAACTGGAAGATGGGGATATGAAGTATAATTACCTATTATTTTTTACAATTCGGAATTAGCAAAGATCAAGTGGACACCGAACAAAGAAAATAATTAGTAGTTGACGTACATGAAAAGAATTATCAAAGAAAGGTTAATAATTTACGACCGAAACAACTGAAAGCAGAGCATGCCAATACACATAGAGGCGATGCGATGTGAACCGGGAGAAGCGATAGTAAACAAAAGATTTAACACTAAAAAAGGAAGAAAAATAGATCATATTACAACGTAGGAAACGACTCGAAAGAGACACAGAGGATGCGCTGGAAACATCCAGCACGATACGAAAGGAATATAGAATAGCGACAGAAAGATCGTCATTGGTTGGATTTCTTAGAGATACGTTTGCAAATAAGATGTTAGAGAATATCTTTCCTAATAGCAAACGGAAATTCCGAAGAGGAATCCTCTAGTGTAGAATTGTGAAAGATTCTACAGACGCTTCAAAAGATTGGCAACGTTCAGAAGAGGAGTTTATTTAAATTTGATGCCTAAAGGAGACGGATCTAAAAGATGTCATACATTAGATAGAAGGGAGCGGGGACAAAATAAATAACAGGATATAACATATAGTTTTCGGACATAAAGAATTCCAAGTCACAATGATACATAACACGATTTGATTAAAGAAACTTTCAAAACGTATGTAGAAAATATATTGACGATATATAATTCTTGCTGAGACATGCAATTCTCCCGATGACTGGAATATAGGGGAGTTGAAAATCGTATTGAAAAGAGTAAAGAGAGATGTCTGAAATATTATGTAGTTCTATAACGCTGTTGCCTATGTAAGGCAACTACTATACCGCACACAGTTGCTCGTAGATGACCCTAGTATTTGTTGAAGAGCAAATATCTGGCCACCTCTAGTTTACGCATAATCACGTTGCATTTGTCATCTAATCAATTATATAGGGGACTTAGCCTGTAAACCGACAGTTGTAGAAATACGATAGAAGAACATACTTTAGAAGAAAAATTGAAAAATTTGTAGTATCGGTGTCAATTTACAATTCCTACTGTAGAGAATTTTACCTGCAGTTTCCGCAACAATGCGCTGCTGTCAAAAAATGATATTCATCCAGAATAGAAGCACCACATATTGCTATGCGAGATGTGTATAGGAGCTAGAAAAAATTTTTCAAAGGAATAATAGCTTAAAGGTAAGTATTAACAAAACATTATTAAGAATGATATCGTCTATTAACAAATAATTTACCTGATACGGTATCTCTCCCGGTGTAGCATTACGTCCATTCACTATTCCGCTTTCATCTGAAAATTTTACGCATAATGCTGTTAAGCTTTTAATTACGAGAGAGAGAGAGAACTGTATTGTAATATAATTAATAATTTAGAGAATACAGGGTGCTCTAGTAAGTCGAGCACCACGATAGGAAAGCTAATTAAAATAAATCACATTAGAAAAATGACATAAATGGTTTAATTAGTCATTAAACACAGATAAAAAATTCTCAGGGAATTTACTAAATGCATGGTGAGTTCGAGTTGTTTTTGCTTAAGTAAGTCCCACATACATAGTTTCTTGTTACAGGAAAACGCTTTATTCATAATAAGATTGACTCAATTAATAAAAAAACTACCCTTTACTAGTAATCATTACCATGCAGACAAAAAAAACAACAACCTAAAATTCACACGGAAACACATAAAACTAACATGACATTTCTCTGAAAACTTGAGAATGTTATTTAACAACCGGTCAAACTAAAAATATTGATTGAATTAAAAAAAGAGGAGGCATCGTCTTAATTGCTCATTATTCTTAAGGCCTTGGTTATTTATACAAATACAAGTGTTCTGAGCATGGACCATTTCAGTTTTCGTTTGAAGCACTTGTTACGATCACTGACATTTAGTTGCTTTAACTACTGGGAGCCCTAGCTTCCACAGGTTACCTTAATGATTTGATGACCAGAATAGTCTAAGCATCGGGGAAAGTGAGGATGCTCTGAATCAGTCTCAGCTTGCAAGAATGCGTCCTTCTTTCAACGTCAGCTGTCGCCCACGTCCACGGTCAGCGTCGATGGATGTTGTAGAACCAGCCAAGGGGCCCCTCGTTTGGAATTTCCTCTCCACCGTCACCGTATTGTTCATCCACAAACAAGAGTTTATTCACCGTATTGTAACACGAATCCCTAATATCGGCGATCGCTTTGTAAGTAGTCGGTTGTCCAACTTGTTCTCGATCCAAAAATCTTAACTTGTGATAAGATAAAATTCGGAAGGCATCGAATGCGAGTCACAAAGATGTGCTTAAAAGTACCTCGACATGAATCGCGTCTGAAAGATCGAAAAACGAAATATGTGATGTAAAATCAATGAGCTAATAATCATTCCCGAGCCTCTCGGTGACCTCTTTTATCGGCTCACCTTCCACTCGGTCCTCCCGAAGTCATATCACGTGACATCATCTTTTTTGAAACATGTAACTACTTCTAGCTAGCAACCACGAAATTCCCCTTCCTTCATCGATTCACGATTGGCTGAACTTTTAACACCTAGTACATGTTCATAACCAATCCGATCGCTCCTTTCCATAAACGTTTTCTAATTCAACGATTTCCTCTAGTTCCACCGACTTTTCCATAATTTTGAATTCAATGTTTTTTCCTGGAATAACAACAAATAAATCTGGAAAGTTTTTAAACCTTATAACAGTCGTTCGCATTGTCTTCGGTGTGTCTCTTCCTTAACCGTTTGCGGCGCCCACACTCAACGGTCGTTGCATTATGATCCCTGAAGGTTGGATTTCTTTGAGAGTATTTTCAATCGAAACGTATTGTCAAATCACAATATATGTAAACCGATTCATACAATATAATTTGTTGACTTTGATGACGTCTATCCGCTTTTCATAAAATAGAATTTGTCGATATTTAATTCACTTATCGCGTCACTAAATTGTAAAAAACAAGGACAATAAATATGGAAATACAAAGAAATAATGATAACATGCGATCACCTTAAAATCATAACGCACAAATATAAGAATACGCAGAATGTCTGATAACTCCATGAAAAAAAATTGAAGAGGTGATACGTCACATTGATAGGAACAAAAAATCATAGAGCTTTACATGTTCAGAAATATCTCCCGAAGGAAATACAATGAGACAAAGGCAGAGGGTTAACACAAGACTAAAAGGTGTTTAAAGTGGTTTTTAGGGGAAACGAGAAAGTGTCGTATTTAATATTGATCAACAAATTACGACATATGTTTAAATTTCGACACCGTAGCAGTTATACGTGCTACGTGCCGATCTAGCGCGGGTTCACAAGACTGAGCAGATCATAGAACACCCGTTGTAGTTTGTTGTTGAACTTTGAACAACTCCATAATATTATTAATTCCCCTAATAAAAGGCTTTATACACCTCTTTTTCTTGCTTCCTCATTGTCTTTCTCTCGTTTAATCTTCAGAACAACTTTCTGCACACGTGTATCTTCATGATTTTTTGTTCCTATTAATGTACTCTCTCGCCCCTCCAATTTTGTATGTAGAATTAAGGGACATTTGGATATATGTCGCACCGTTGTGTACATAGGTGAACAATTTCGTTATGCAGATTGTCCTTTTAATTCAGGTTTTTATATAAATGACCAATTAAATATTTTTTCCCCCAAACCGATGCAATGAAAAAGAAATCAATTGCCTACCTTTGTCTCCAAGTATACATTGAAGTAATATATTAAGTGATAATATGAAAATGTGGAACATTTTGTACGATGTCTTGGTAAAAAAATATGTCAGCAAACAAGAACAAGAAACCAGCATTCTCTGCGTCAAGTCATACGCTATCAATTGATAAACAAAATTTATATACCTCAATAATATGAAAACACATAAAAGTTATCTCAAAGAGTGTCAAGGATGATGTTCATATTTATCAATTCATAAAAATTCCTCCATAAAAATAATTTATGACTTTCTTTATCAAAGTGCTTAATTTGTTTTTCTGAAGGACGGAGATACCATTCTGGAATATTTGAAAGAATGATTTTAGAAATAATGTTTAAAAGAATAAACAGGAGAAAATCCACCACCAATATTAACCATCATGCAACCATAAATTTATAGGTTACAGTAAAATAAATTTTAAAAATGTTAATTTATATTTTATGGACATTTTTTTCTATCAGTATTAAGTCTGTTTTTTCAATCGTACATAGACGACAATAAAAAAAATGCGGTGTTTTGTGTGAAGAAGTCATCGAATGATAAATATTACGTTCATAGAAATCTCTTAGATTGCGGTGAACCTCACCGCCAGGTATCAGATTAATCATGTTACGTCGAATGAAAATGGGAGACGGGACAGGGATTCGAACCCGGGATCTTGAGCTCTACGCGCTCATGCGCCTACCAACTGCGCCATCCCGTTCGCCTCTCGGGCCCGTCTACCATTCTCATTCAACTTGTGAAACCCAAAGACCTCTGAGGTGGTCTCGTAGAGACTCTCATGAGCGCGTAGAGCTCAAGGTCCCGGGTTCGAATCCCGGTCCCGTCTCACATTTTCATTTGACGTAACATGATTAAATATTACGTTGTTACAAATTAAGAATAAACTATTACAAAAACCTTAATGGAGATTGTAGTGGTTGATATCCTTCAATTTTCTTACTTCTGAATCGTTTTCTAGTAAATTTATTGCTAACACAAATGTTAATGCTAGCATATTCAATTTTCAATTTTCTTAACATATTTGTGTGGTTTTCCTCTTATTTCTCTATCTACTGTGAGAAATTAAAACTCATCGTGGATGACATACCAAGGAGCATTGGTAACATCTGTAAACACTGTGGATTGTAATCTAAAGTATATTTTAATTTGGTTTACTGCTAGTAACCCAGAGCTGTAAACAATACGACCATATTGGTTTATAGATTTGTAAAATAATAATTTGTGTTCTTTTGCTAATTCTTGGTAATCGTGGAGCATTAACAACATTATCAAAGAATGATAAATTAAACGTCGTTTGTATTTTGCACTTGCCAAAACATATTCCTCGATAATCAGTGTATGTTACTGACGATGGCTGCTATGCAGCTGAAAACGCTTTATAATTTTAAAACCTTGAGTAACATACAAACGACGTTTAATTTATCATTCTTTTGCTAGTTCTGAAATTCTACCGATAAGCCAGGAATATTTCGTGCATTTAATTTACGTTTCTTTTCTTTTGCTAATAATTTTCGTCAAGGTGATTCTCCTGTTAAGATGAAGTCCCATATTTTTCCTTGTCCAGGGGTAGACAGTTTTTATTCATAAGCACTTATGTATAGATTCTTCTACTCGTTGTAAATGTTAGGTTTTGGATATGCTCTCATTTACTTTTATATTTCTTTTTTTTTAACCAAATTTGAATTTCTGTGAGGTTAATTTGAAGTTTGACGCTAGCTTGATTTTGATCTTCGTCTTAGCTAAGGACCGAGGTATCGTCAGCAAATTTAACAGTTTTTGTTTATTCTTGTTTGGGCGAATGAGAAGCGTATAGGATGTTCAGAATTTATTATAAATCATTGTCTTACTTAATTGGAAAGAACATAAAGATGATAGTTCGGACACAACTGGACAGAAGATAAAGATGTTATACTGAACACATAATTGGTTATAATATAAAATTATAGTCCGTTTCTATGCTTTACCTGGAAATTTTTTTTGTGTATGTAAGATTTTAGGAAAGAAGTAGGGATATTCTAGCCACCTCTTCATTTTTTATTACAAACATACATGCAAGGCTTTGTGAAAAATCTTGACAGATATCCAAGGAAGTAGAAAAACAACACTTCTTTTCCTATTAAGTTTTACAGATGACGTCTACTAACCTAAGAACTTGTTCAGTTGCAAATGTATTTTGCTAAAAACAATTAGATGATCGTGATTGTTTAGAGTTTTTCTAAAATTTCGAAAAAATTAGTATAAAGCTAATTGGTCGGTGAGTTGTATTTTATTAAAAATGTTTTCCTGGTTTAGGGAGAAGAATGATTTGCGGGTACTTTGACTATTGCTAAAAATATACTTGACCTAATGTAAGATTAAGTATTGTACCAATTTTAGATATAGAACATATTTATTTGATTTATGAATATATTTAATTTAAATATTCATGAATAATTACGGCCTAATAGTCACGACGAGTCACATATCACAGAGAGCAAGTCTAGTGACAAGAGATCGCGAGTCTAGAAAAGCAAGAGTGAGAGTGTACAATAAACAGTCGTGTCAGTCACATCTTAGCAGTCGACAGTCAGTGATATTTTAGGATGCAAGAAGGTAAGGTTACTTTTTACATTAGTAAGGTTTTCGAGATTATGTGTAAATGAGCTTTATGAAACANGCTTTATGAAACCACGCGTCGACTAGTTATTGCAGGATGAATAATTACTTTGACTGAGGCGCCAGCGAAGTTATCGTCGGTGTAAGCTATCATCGCGGGTCTGGTCTGTCGAGGTCGCCCACTAAGCGATCTACAAGGAAAGCGGCGACAAGGCAGCGTCTGCAGTATGTGTGCGCGATGCACGTATTTTTGAACTCAATCGATAACGACCCTCATCAGTGAGTTTCGAAATCCGTGCGAACCTGTACTGTAAGTAGAAATATATATCTGATATGGAACTCGGAATGGTAAATGACAAAGTGGGCAACGTAATATCAGATCATCTGTAAGTGCTCACGTGTTTTTTTTAGGGTTAAGAAATTGTAATAAAGTAGCTATTTAAATAATTTTCCTTAGTTGTATTTTACAAAAACTGTTGTTAAATTAAATTAAACTTATTTGGGCTGAGTGAAGAGTTATCAGGATAATAGTTTGGGAATAAAGAATATTTGTATTGAAATGTATTTGATTTAAAAAACTTTCTTATGACTTGCAATTCTAAAAGAAGTCAGTAGAGAATAGTTATGATGGTAGTGAAATTTAAGAGACCTATAGGTCTAGTTAAATTTGCTATGAACTGTAATTGAGTAAGTATTTATTAGAAATTGTGACTTCTCTTGTAAGTAATTTTAGATGTGTGAATTGTAATATAATTGTTAATTATTTTGGACGTGTATTTGATTGTGTTCTGGAAGAAGTAGTTAAATTGATAATTTATAATTGTATACAATTGGATTAGTATAGGTTCGGGAAAAATTATATGAGTATTGTACTTAGTAAAAAATAATAAATTGTAATTGTGAATTTGGCTGCAGGAACGTGCATATCCACTTTTCCTTTTTTTCCCTTTTTTTGTTTTAGCGTTTGTTGTAATAAATTTTAATTTGTTATATCAAATAGAAAAAGTGTTTCAAACTAACTCAGTCATAGTAATTTAATAAATGGTTAATTATTGTTGAAAAGTTTGTCTTCATTGTTACAATATTGTACTGCCAACCAAGGATAGTATTCTTTTATCGGCGACCAAAAGAAAAGGCCGCATTATTGACGTTATGAGTGTCAAGTTTTTGCCCTGTCTCATAATTGTCCGTGGGAGGAATGTGCGTTGGTCTCTAAAATCGTTGCTTTCGATAGCAAGTTATTATTTTTTGAGGCGAGAAATTAATTAAATAATTTTTTAATCATTTGTATTGTATTCGATTTTTGTAGTATTTTGAGGTTCTTTGATGCTCTATTTAAGTTGTTCTTTTATTGCATTTCCATTATTTTGCCAAATCCTTCTTTTTTTATTCGTGCCATATGTTCTTTAATGTACCACGGATGTGAGTTATTTCTTGAAATAATTTTTAATTCAAATGCAGACGACCAAGACGTATTTTGAATACATTTAGTAAGGTTCTGTCGTGTGTCGGACGCGTGGTTAAACTGTCATTACTTTATCGAGAGCAAGTATGCAACGGCGAGCGTGGAGGGGGTTCGTAGAGCACAGTGACGCGCACGAATAACATTATTTAAGGGAGAGAACTGGGTCATTCGGTCTCACTCCGCTCACTCAAGCGGCCCAGCCGTCTCAGACACTTCACCGCACGATCTCGGACCGTCCCCGACGACTTCCGTCGTCGTGGCGGCTGGGGAACTCTCGTCCACCCCGCACACTGTGTTCCACGGCCCCTCCGACAATCGGTCCCGCTACGGAGTATTAAACATCTCATGGACACTCATGCGTCTCATTCGCACCCTACATTTCCCCGTTGCCTGTCGACGGTAACCCTCCGGCCAACCATTTATGGTTACCCGAGGCAGACCACGACAGTTCTCTACGACTATATTTGTTATATTCAGGCTTTAATAGTACATTTAATGTTGTACATTCAATAATACACTGACGGAAAATGTTCCAGTTAGTAATCTTATTAGTTCAGATAATGAAAGTCTTATTGATATATCGAATTCATTTACAAATATTGTGATGCCCTCCAGTGGCGGCCATGATGAGATAATCGTGCTAGCGGCGGACCAGCTTGCCGCTACACATGACGCACCGGGCGACGACATGAACAAGTTAGTCGGAGCTGACACAGCGACAGAGGAAACCTGCCCTAGCAACACGGTCGCATTGCCCGCTGACGTCACTGCCCGCTCCACTATATATAGCAGGATGTCACCAGCTGAAACGTCAGTTGCTACCAATTCGACCCGTGTGTTACGGCCACGTAGGCACTGAGGATACTCGCCGCAGATGCGGGCGAAACGTCTGTTGTGAAAAAAGATATGACGACACGGCATTCAAACCCGGAAGACATTTTACTTAATGAGACAAGAGCGTAGATTACTATTCATGTAATAGATAAATAATGATACAGTTGCGACCTAAATATGTCCCAAAACTCTACGTAAACAATAGAGGAATGATAAAAAACACTAAAAGAATCAAAATCGTCTAACACATACTAGTCATGTACCAAAACGTCTCCCGAAGCAGACACAAAGACTGAATGACATGGTTCAAATATGTTGAGAAGGGGTGTAAAGCGCTTGTAACAATGTGGTCAGTATATATTTTGAAATAACATTTTCAAGCACTGTGTTCGCCGGAAATTCCAAAAGCGATTAAAAGCCATACCCGTCGCCGCCCAAACAAGGAAAGGTGCGCGTTAAGACCTCTCGTATTGTGAACAGATTGACCAGTTCCCATCTACTTCTGGAAACTGAGATGAACGCCCTCAGAGAAGAAAGGCGAGCGTGAAAGTAATGTTCCACTGGTTGCCAAAACTAATGGTCAGCCTGACGAACGCAGTGTTTGCGGAATCTGAGGGGTGACCTAGCTGACGAGGAGTGCGCAGTAAAAGTGGCGAAGGTGACCTCCGCTCCTGTATAAATTGGAAGTCTTGCAGATCCTAAGTGACTTTTATACTGGAGATTTTCAGCCTTTGAGACAAGTGCGAAAGCGTATAGAAGTACGCAAGTTATTTAATATGTAACTTGGTTAGTTTGGTCGTCAGACCACTGAGAAATGCTGCGGTAATTCTATTACTTGCTATAGGCGCGAATAACATAGCTTGGAACAGTTATTTACTTCGAGGTAGCAACTTGAAACTTTTTGAACTTCGGAAAATCTGGGTAGATTTCCGAGTCAATTCATAACACCAGTAGTTATAATTGTGTGTAATTATTGCTTTTAGATAGCAATATCAAGTAATAACAAGTTCAAACTTTTATTTATGATTTGCTAGTTTGTCTACATTTGTAAATATTCAGAGCTTTATTTAATTTGAAATAAGTGTTTTATTGTTATTAATCGAGTGTTTGGTTGCTTGGGGAAACCAAGCTGGTGGCAGCGAACTCTACCATAAAGGTTGTGGTTTATGGTTGAATCCCGCTTCTCCACCAAAAGCGTACGCACATCGCATATGGGCTTGTGGTGTGCTGGTACAACTGGTATAGCAGCGGTGAAATTCGAACGCCTGTGACGGAACGAGAACGCCATCAGAAGACATCACTCGTCTAGATTTAAAAATTGGAGCAATGTTAAATACAGTTTCTGCACACTGGTATGAACACACTAAATATGCACCAAAACATGAAGTCTGACCGCTTTATTACAATAATTACGATTGTTTATGAGTATTACCGTTATGCCTAGCAATTCGGAAAGTATTTTGACTAATATACAATGCTTACCTTTCGCCATAGTAAATAACCTAATCACCAAAATTTATATTTATTTTTTGCATGCTGGTTCTGTTTATTTTGTAATCCCAGCAAAAAAAAAATAGCGAATTTTTTTTACTTTTTTGTGATCCGCAACTATCACATTACCATAGATACCTACATGCCAAATTTCAACTTTCTAATGCGATGGGGTAAGTTATTTTTGAAGTGCCCAAAATACCATATTCCTTCTTTTGTGAGGCAAAACTTTTTTCTTCGGAAAATCCGAAAGTTTTGCTTCGTCAATTCGTGAAGGTAAGAATCAATCAATTTGTGATCGGTTTCTTTGAGAATTTTCCTTGTTTGAATAATGCTCCTCAATTTGTCAAAAAGAAATGGAGATGGGGGAAATTTTTTAAAAATGGATGATTCTATGGACTTGATTTTGAAGTTAAAGGTCTATTGCAAAAATCATAAAATCGCTGGCACTTGTGTAGGTAGACTAAAATTAAGTATTTAGATCATTTTGTTCTTTTTCTTGTTGTTGATCTTTTAAGGAATTTGTCAACAAGTTTTTGTAAGTTTTCATACCTCAAGATTTAAAGAGGGAAATCGTATGCCAATGACTCAAAATAGTCTTAGAGGACAAAAATTGTAAAAGAGGAGAAAACGATTTTGGGGGAAAATTCCTCGACATCCCGGTCTTGACGTAAGCGAGACGAATAGTTAGCAGAAAAGGACTATTTAAAAATATTTTTCTTAGTCGTTTTTGCATACGTTTGCAAAAATAAATGGATTGTAAATATATGATTTCTGTCTCTTGAAATTTTCGTATTTAAAATGAAATTAGTTGAACGATATTTTGCGTAAGTTTCTATATTGTTCCGTCGCCACGTTTCCAATGAAGCTGCTGTTTGGGTATTTCAAGAGAGTGCGAAAAGAAAGAAAAAATAGCAGATGATGATAAATGATTTCGGTAATTTATTATATTTGTACAAGAAGTATTCGTAATGATAAAACATTCTGAAATATTTAATACTTGGGGATAAAAAAGAAACTGAATTTTGGATACTAAATTTTGAAAATTTACTAAATTCGGTAAACATAAAAAATATTTATAAATTCTCTATGTATTCAGTAAATAAAAATTATATACGACGTGATTCTACCATGTAATAATAAAAACGACAATAGAAATACATTCATTCTATTATTAAAAAATTAAGATATTTATTTAAAAATGGATTATATTAATAAAAACTACCTGGATTCCACGTTGGCACCACATGTTTTTTGCAATATCCATCGGAAGAAATAATTTCGTTTGGATCGCAACATTTTGTAATACCATTTATTGTAATAGAGTCAAAAATGGTTTTGGTAACAAAAAGAACAATCTCTAATTCAAAACCATAAGGGAAACAGAATTCCAACGTATTATTTTCACTAGTAAAACCTTCATATAGATATATAATAAACTAAACTCTGGGGAGGAATCGACCATCAGATACCAACGTTTGCGAGCCTAAAAGAGGTAGAAACGGTATTTTGGACTCTTCCTCATTAGATTATTTCGTCACTAGAGTCTTATTAATGAGATCCTCAGGCAGCCAAAATGCATCATCAGGATCTTGCTGCCAGTTCACAACATCGACACCAATGTTACGAGTCTGTAGAAGACCAGGTCGGTGAATGCATTTTAAAGACGTGATGTCATCGTGTTTCATTCCTGCAACAAAATGTCTAAAAGTATATGATGCTAACGAAAAATGCGAATTCCCTCTAGAACAGAAGTAAACCCATCGTATGTATATGGTAACGTAATTATTTAAATACAATTAACAAAAAATATATACTCTATTGTTAAAGAAAAATTGCAAACAGAAAAAGACCAGGAGGTGGGAACAAAAACCAAGCAATAAATCATCCCGTGAATTCCAAGCAAGAACTTTAGTGTTTATAATGTTTATTACAAAAAAATTACAAAAGCATGTTTTTATTCTATCATTTTTTCCAAAATAATTCGCAGCAATTAAATTCAGTAAACAATTGGAATTAAAAACTACAAGGGAAGATATATTTTCTTTTAATTATTAATCCACTTTTACGCCTGTTGTGAAGCTCACATATGCACTTTCGTATTAAGTTCTGATACGTTGGCAGGTGGTATCGAGTTTAGTAGGGCACCGTGACGCGGACTAGATAGAATACAAAAGTCTCGTAGGAAGACACGTTCACTCTTATTTTGCCGTATCATTTTGCCGACTCATTGACGTTCGTCCGTCCGGTTCATCCAGCCGCAACGGCTCGGTCGAGTCTCGACGGGCGCACCGCCGCCACCACGACGTCACCGTACGCCGCTCTGTGGCCCTGTCCGGCCAACCACCAGAGAACCGCTGCCATGACCACCGAGCTGGCT
>NNCF01126409.1:58231-68696 GCA_002313205.1 Laupala kohalensis | reverse complement strand
GTCGTTTCTTGCTGGCCCAGACCGCTCGATGGAGCCGATGTAACGACTCGCCAATGATATCCTGAGAACAATTCGGGTCATGAGAGAGGTTTAAAGATAATGTACGCAACCATGCCTTGCTAGAAATATAAATTTATGAATAAAATAACGTAAGGTTAGAAATAATGATAGAAATATTCTTTTATTATTAAAAATAAATTAAATTCAGAAAAGGAATTTAATCAGTATTTAATGAAATATTACAGCATGGCGTTGTTTGTATGTTGCGAGATCTTTTGCAAAAATATTTCCATATGGAATTGTTTGTGAAAATGTATACAAACATGTTAATTTTTTTATTTTAAAGTTACTTGCATCTATGAAATTAAGGGAGATGCTGATCACTGTAAAGTCTCTAATTTATGCTCAAGTATGAAATGACACTAAACTTTAAGTTTAAATTACTACTGTCTACATTCTTGTTAATGTATTTAGCTATAATTTCTACGTATCACTCACCTTTTCCACAACATTTGCAAATGTCATATGTTTCTGCAAGAACAGCTCTCGGGGCCAAAGGTCCTTCTGCGACTTCATCAAATCCGTCTTAATTTCTTCAATATTCGTCGTGGTGTTCATTATACAAATCACAGGATAATGATAGGATTCGGACGAGTGGATTCTCTAAGACAAATCATTGTCTCTTGAAATTAATTTCCACTTGTAATCTCGTTTCATAAAGTTGTATTTCACTTTCATATATTTTTGGAAATTTTATTTGGAATCTAAATATTCTGGTCACTTGTTTCTACGTCTATTATTTCCTTGTCAACATCGTCACTTACTTTATCTGAATTGCGTTCGCAGCGACTAGAGTCTTTGCTTATGCGTTTAGNCTTTATCTGAATTGCGTTCGCAGCGACTAGCGTCTTTGCTTAAGCGTTTACCTTTGGCACAGCACTTGTTCAAATAATTTAACTTGGCAATAAACAATAAAATACGAGATCTTGGTTCACTGTAAAATCGTAACACGCATCTTTGTATGTAATAAATGTTACATCAAGGAAAATTGGTTGAAATGGTTCTGACTCAATGTCAATTGCGATCGGATAACTAATATCCGGATGAAAGTTCTTACGAGTATTTCCTTCAATAACACTCAGTTTGTTTCCTTGTCTATTAAAATAGTTTCGTTCAAAAATCAAGATATTATCCGTAAATAGTTCAAATGTTTCATTTTTAGATCTTCCTTCAAGAAAGGGAACACACATTTTTAAGTAAGAATCGAATTGTTCATTAAAATTACAACATTTCTCAATTGTTAGTGTATAAGCGAAACTAACGTGAACACAAAGCAGCAGAGCCAACTTCACTCGAGCACGCATCTTGTCCAAATTCTCTTTACCTAACGGACGGGGATTCAGACAGGAATAAGGAAACGACGAACCGTACTATGTGGTTTGTCTGAGGTTTTATCGCACTGTGATATCATACAGTTGCCACATATATAAATTATCCTCCTAGAAACAGTGATGTCTCAAACACTTGTGTTACTAGTGTTCAATAACCCGCAACCTTTCATTATGTTTTGTAAGTTCTCTCAGGTGACCTCAAGAAAAGTCGTCCGAAATTGGAAAAGTTGCAACATTCTTGGGTATATTATTTTATTCTCAAAGATGGAGACTTTGTCTCTTTTTCATTATTATTGTAATATTGCTAATACCATTGTGTATTGGGTTCAATTATTCCAAGATTTTCTCCAGTCATTAATGGTCCTCTTTATGCGTCCTAAAACATGGCCGGGGGGGGGGGGCAATCAAACCCACCAGAAATGTAAAAATAAATTTTAGTTCGTGTTTCTCAATATATTGGTATGCGTATTAATAATCATCATACGCATATCATAATTATTATATTTTAAAGTATTATTATTAAAGCATCTATGTGTGTAGGTGATATCCGTTCTCGTAGTAAAATCCTTGGTACACACCTGAGTGATAAATGAGTGTCATATTTAATTTTGATCTAAAATGTACATTATAGTTTCTGATAAATACTCTACTCCTTAATATAATAATAAACATTGTCGTTATATAAAGAAATGTTCTAATATCATTTACTCCCTAGGGAAGAAAAAGAGTGATAATTGTGTATTTCCCTTGTATTTGTCACTTCAGGTAACTGTATTGCAAAATCCTTCCCCTCTTACTATTATCTCGTAAAAANTACTTTTATCTCATAAATTTTTTTATTTAATATATCTTAAAACCAAGTCACAGATAAATTTTAAAATTTGTTTTAGCTCGATATCAATAACATTGTCAGGATACAATTATGATCAAGTAATTTTAAATACAACCAATATTTATCCTTCTTTTCAGCCGATGTTTTTCAGGTAAAATGCGAGACACTTCTAAATATCATGATCTGTGTCCTTAACACGATATTCACTCAAATGTACTGAAACTCACTGACCACTTGATAATGCCACTGTGCACCGAACTACAATTTCTTTTCATGAAACCGGTATTAAACCATCATATTTTTACGTCATATCTCTATTTTCAAATAACTTAGATAAAACATATGTCCACGTTATACACAATCTTTGAAAAAAGTTGAGCTATGACCTTATACGCATGACACACGTTCACGTAGAGAGAACCTGTGTCATATTTTTGATCAGATATCATTGATAATAGGCACATGTAATGGAAATAAGACTGTGTAATACCGGTCTTATTGTCGCGACTGTATTGTTTTCGACACGAATTATACGACGTCTGGTATACAATAAAATTGCCGTACAATTATGTCAAACCTCGTTACTCAGCTGGGCGAGTCAGCGGAAAACCCTATTGAGCTCAGTTTGTGATAATACATTTATTGTCCAAAAAACAACTACAAACTGCGTATGACCACGTAGAGGACAAGAAACTAAATTACTCTCCGAAAGAAAGCACGAAATCATCCCATCAAGTCGAATCACAAGCTCTAAGACCAAAAAGGCGTTTTAAATATTTCAACACACTTCTAAGCTAAGAGTAAAATAGCTCGGTACGTTTATATTATTAACAGAAACCAAAAACTTTGTGTATAATTAATTACAAAATATATATTTCAGAAGTACGCATTATTATCAAACTATAGATTATTCGGAAAATATTGTTTAGAAATAGGAACTTTAAAAAAATTCTTAATTTGATATTTATTATATAAACAGACTTTGATTCTAGGCATGAGCCTGTAGAGTCATGACAAAAAATTCGCCCATGTCCGAAGAAAATCCGGAGAAAAATCCCAGCCAGGATAGGACTACAGAATTAATGTACACAACCGTGCCAAGGTTAACTTAATATTCATGTAAGTTTAGTTTTATATTAAGATCCAACAAAAGAATGTACGAAAATAGTTTAGAAACTTTTATCAGTTATTTTGAAAATGGTACGGAAATGGCGTGATAAAGTACAAGACGACTTTTTTCTCTTATTAAAATCAATAAATTCTATTACTTTTTAGAAACACTGGTGCAGTAGGTAGCTTTTAACCGCGGATTTGAAGAGGTCCAATTTAATAATATTATTTACAGTTCTGAGTACGATTCCCAAATGAAACGACCTTTTTTGATGAATATTATTCCTTTATAATGTGTTGTGTTCGTGCACAAGACAGTTTCGTATAAAGCAAGGGTGGCTATAGTAATTCGGTTTCATCAAACATAACCGTTTTAGAAATATAAATGCACGGAAGTGTTAAAATAATTCTTAAAATAATGGTTTACAAGATTTGGGGGATGAGATTTACAAATTATCCGAATTGATTTTTTAAAGTTTGGATGTTCTAACCGGCAAAATATAATACTGTATTGTAAATGGAAGTAAACGTTTGCAAAATATACTCAACGGGTAATATCTGAACTAAATACTACTACAGTTGTTGAATATGTGTGCATCGTACGTAGGTTCTACCAGACCATCTCGCTACAATGTCCAAAAATTCTAAATTTGAGTTGCATATTGCCTGGACATTTAATAAAAAGAACCCTTTTCGGTTGCGGAAGAGCTCAGCATGGTCACCACCTTCAATCAAGCAAAATTGCAATAAATGTAAATATTCACTTTGTATTGAGTGATATGTAGTATAATTTCCATATTTCGATAAGTAAGTTATCTGGTGCATCCAAAGCAACGAATAAACCAGTTGCTCTTTGAAGGCAGCTAATAACCATCGGTGCATATAATAGACGTTCATGTTTGCTGAGATTAGGAGATCCAGTTCCATATTTCCAATTACTTTTATGTTCCAGGTAAATAAGATATCTCACTTTTGTGAAAGAGAGGTAACTTTTTCTGGATAGTTTATGCACAAACTTTTTATTACCCAGACCAAAAATATTAAAAATTAGAGTTCATGACCCGCAAGTTTCATGAAATANGAGTTCATGACCCGCAAATTTCATGAAATTTTAAACCATACGAATATTTAGCATAAAATTCACCAACGACTAGTGAAAACAAATTTGAAACTAAATAAGGAACTAATATTATATCACATGACGGTAATTTTTAGGTTTCTAACACAGATTTATATGAGGTAAACGTTATGAATGGAAAATAAATGCATCTATCCAAGTAATTATTTGCTAAGCTTATATCAAAATATTGATAATTATTTTCATAGATTACTTAAAAACAAGTATTTTTCATAAAACTACGCAATTTTTTACGTGTAACCTTGTATACTTATTGTTTCACGACCCCCTGCATGTATCCACGACTTCACAGGGAGTCGTGATGCGATATTGAGAAGCGCTGCTCTAGGTAGTGGTCTTAGCGGATACTAAGATGAATGACGTCCCAGAAATACCTAAAGCAGAAAGTAACACCTAACGTGGTACTCTGCGGCTCCTTAATTTCACAAAACAGGTTATTCCTCATTTGACTGCAGGTTGTCAGATAAGTAGGATTATCTTTCAGTGGGATGTGTTATTGTGGGTGCAACTTTTATTTGAAGCAGCTGGTAAAAGTTTGTTTAGCATTAAGGAATGTTGTTTATTACTTTTCTCAATATTAAATACTCAGTTATTTGCGTTTACTTGCTGCTTTTCAGTCTAACTAATGTTGGTAAAGTGGGAAATTATTACANTTGGTAAAGGGGGAAATTATTACTGAGAGCGTGAAGAAAATAGTAGAAACTTATAATAAACTAAGATGAAATTCTAACAGTTCCAAATATGAATCAAGAAGACAGTGGTGATATGCTAAGGAAGTTGCGGGAAATGAGCATCGTGTGAAACATCCATAAACTTTACAGTGCGACGAAATTTTATTGCTATGGCTGGAGTGGTAAAAAAACCCGTCACCTTTTGCATGGTGAAGGTTGGTGGAATTGACATTTTATTTTAATTAAATTTCTATCATTTATTTAATAGGTCTTCAAGAAGTTATTATTTCTTCTACAGCAGTTTGGTAAATATTGACCGTGTTAAGTTATTTCACTCGTCAGTTTTCAATAATTTTATGTCGTACCAGTTATTTAATATTTACCTAAATTGCTATCAAGTTAAGAACAACGCAAGTGTTTTTTTAATTTTTTGTGTGTTAATAAACAATAAATTTCCATTTGAAGGCAAAGTTTTAGCCTTCAAAGAAAACCAGTTTTTTACGAGTAAGGTTGAGGCTTTGGTGTTGCACTGCGATAAATAATATAATAGTATACCAATTGCTTTCAACAAAACCTTAATTTTGATCATTTACATCCATGTGGTTTGAAAACATTTTTTTTTAAATCGCTCTTCTTTTACAGAATTTCCAATTCAGAACAAACGTTTTCTAAACGTGTTAATTTAAGTATTGGATTTTTCAAGGGTACGTCTTGTAGAATATTAATATCAGTCTGGACATATTTTTAATTTCTATTATTCATGAATAAAAAGTATAAATAATTTCATATACTTTTACTACATAGTTATAAATAATACTAACTTTATTTTCTCATGATATTTGCTGTCAAGTCAGTATACTCTTCAATCAAATTCAGAAATTGGTTTTGTTACTAAAATTTATCTTGTATTTTGTCTTCCTTTGGTAAAATTTCAATTTAACAAGGTACGATTAGAGACGTGTAACACAGAAATGACATTTGCATACGAATAATGGCAGTGATAATATAAATGGTCATTGGTACCGACAAGTTTTGATCGCATATTTGGTATTTGATTTAAGGCAGTTGAGTAGTTTTCTGGATCAAATATCAGAAAAGATTATTTGTTTTTTCTTGCCCCTGTTTTAGAGTCGCACTCTGTCTCTCTCTCGCAGTGTTCTTTTCTCGTGCTGTAAAACTTTTCTCGCGCAGCGTTGGAGGTGACGGGCGGATTCTTTATAATCCGTTAATTTTACCTTCCTTAATTCACTAAGAAATGGAACGAATTCAATATTCCCCGATTCCAAGCTCTATGTTTGCTCTAAATTTGTCAAAGAGAAAAGGATAGAAAAAGAAAGAAAGAAAACGGAGAAGAGACGGACGTTTGGTAAATCTGATAATTTTCAATTGCAATATGTTGCTCTGAACTGCGTGGAAAAAAGAAGAAAGTCGCTCAAACGTTGAGATGTGTCTACACAAACGGTATGCTCTCAATTGAACATTATGCTGGTATGAAGGTGGCAAATACTACGAATGAACAAGGATAATTTACATTTACAAATGTAAGAGTAAATACACTTTTTCTAAATATAATATTTGATCACTGTTTACTACAAGAAAGCTTTTAGTAATTTTAATTAAAACAAGCGTAACTCAAGTGAATGAATTGCCACAAACGGTTTAAGATGGAGTTTGTTAAGAGTTAAAATTAAGAGTTAATTACATTATTTTGGGATCCAAAACCAACGTGAACTGCAATTCTCAATTTTATATCTTACTTTATTGTTAACACTAACATGTAGTAGAGGGTTCCTTGCGGGGAAAAGGAATATTAAATAATTTATTATTAAAACTGTTTAATAGTTTTATTTAGAAGTGTAAAGTATTATTTATAATTATATTTACTCTTAAGAATGCTTGATGAGATATTGAACGGTAACGAAAGTATGAGTATTGCGTACAATACCGACATTGACGGCAAAAAATTTTATTAGTTACATTGTAAAATGACTAGTGTTATTTACAAATTAATGACATGAAATATATTAACAAATCAACATACAAATATAATATATGAAATAGTTTGTTATTTAATATTCTCCTAAAATGTGTCAAACATTGTGTTGTATTATATCTGCATGTTACTTTTTTCCACTCGTTGTATTTTAGGACATTTGTATAAACGCTGGGCACGTCTTTCTGTCCACATTTATCTGATCCAAAAGAGGCCATTCCCACCTGCAACAGAAAAGCAGGAAAATGGTTTATAACAGTCGACAATAGTTGCGGAAGAACAGGTGCCTAGACAACACTGGAGAAGAAGTTTTGCAATGAGTTAAGAAATCTTTGAAAAGTCTGATAAAGTTGTGCTTTCACAGAGTCAAATATGATTAATAACGAAATTATTATTATTGTTGTTATTTACATGAAACCCTTTGGGGAAGAGCTTCGAAATAACTGATGAGGGATCCGGTTAACATAAAATGAAGTTTTGTTCAAACAATTTGACACAAAATAGAAACTAATGCTGCAGAAACTTACCTAGTGGTCAAAAAATGAGATTTATCAATATTTTTGGAGAACGATGTAGGAGAATCTCAACCTAAGCGGAAGTGGTCATTGATTTCCACACAATTTATTAAAATGAGTAGTTATTCACCCGAATATTGACTTAGTTTGAAGTAGTTTAAAAATGTAAAACATACGAATTGAGGCACTTGAGATTTATTAAAATGTTTGTTATTATTCTATTTCATTGATATTTACTAGATTATTTCATTTGGAGCTAATATTATCCTCAACTACTTACTTTTTCGTATGAGTGCCACAATGAAATCGATATTTTATATGCAAATCATTAATTCATAAGACAAAACCATGAAAATGATATAATAAATATTTTATAGTGTATTATAATACAAGTATATTTTCAGTGAAAGTAGTTACCTACTTCTGTGGCTTTAAGAAAAATCGAGGTAACCCTACTTTTCAAAAAAAAACATTTTTTACTTATAAGCATATTATTTATTTCTCTAATTTTTGTAATAAAATGTAGACAGTTCTAAACCATATTATATTGTACATACCAGCTAATTATATTTTTAACTCAAATTCAGAGTGCCAGGTTAATTCCAATAATAGTGAGAATATCTGGTTAACTCCAGTATAATAGGTTAAGTACCTATTTATTAAGGATTCAGTGATAAATAGCCATCAAATTGATTTACATATCTTATTAATAGAAGAGTATAAATGTTCTTTTAATTCTACAAAAGAATAATAAAAACAAAACATTAAAATTCTTTCTAACTGGGAGGTTTTTTGAAGACTGCTTTATCTTGTTTCTTGATACGTCGTATTTTCCTTATTTGACATTGGTGGTCATGATTTCGTTTCTTGCGCTCTCTAATCTTACTATTTTTGCTAACTGATTAGTTTCGACTTCAAGTTCGTCACTTAATAAGTTTTCAATATTTGATTCAAGTTGCCTATGATTTCTACATCTGGAACATAGTTTATGTCAGTGTTTTCAGTGTGTACTAATTTTTGAAATTCTTGAACTTGTGGTCGTATAAGTGACAACACACATGAGATCTGCCATATTGTGATCAGTTTTTTAAAATTAAACGTAAAAAAAATAAACAAAAGTGAAAAAACATTCAACTCCAATAAAAATAAGAAAAGGTAAGTTAATTGATAAAAATGTATTTTTAATATTCAGAGTATTTGTATCAATGTAAAACACTCATGTTTCTTGTACAGATACCTAAAAAATGTATTACTACATAATTCTTTCTTCGAATCTCAAATCAGTATTTGGAATCTTGAAACGTGTTTGTCACGTAAACATTAAAAATAATGTTTAAAATGATTCGTAAATGGAGTTAACTTTTTTCTTTTAAGTTACATATTTGACTGGCGTCTAAAGCAACCTTTACATGTTAAATCATTTCAAAATTACCTCAGTGATTTGAACCACAAAGATTAATTTTAATAATTGGTAGTTCATATCGTACAGGCCAATTACTTTATTACCTGGAATAGGAAAAATGATAGACAAGATAATAGCGGAAAGATTGGAAAAAGAATAAAAAGTAAAATTGCATGCAAACCAATACGGTTTCACCGCTGGACTAGGAACAGAGGATGCGGTTGGGCACTTGTTAGAGAAAGTCAAAGAAAAAGCATCAAAGTATGTACTCCTTGTGTGCATCGACATTCAAGGAACGTTTGACAGTGCCGAATGGTCCACGATAATAAAAGAATTAGAAAAGAGAAGTATACCATAGCAGCTAATGAAGTTAATAAAGTCGTATCTGGAAGACAGGAATGTGATTTTAGAAATAGTTAATGAAAAAATAAAAAGTACACACAGGCCAGCCATACCAACCCAACTTTTTGGAAGGTGGTTATTAATGTTATACTAGAAGCAATGGACCAAGAGAATGTTGAAATTATTGCTTATTCAGACGACATAGCTATATTAGTAGAGGCAAATAGCCGGAAGGATTTGGAGATAAAAAATACAATAATATTAGAGAAATTTGAGAAAAAGTGTGTAGAAATTAAATTAACAATTTCGAAAACAAAATCAGAGGGACTGGTATTCGGGTTAAAGCAGCGATGGAAACGCAGAAGAGATCCAATTATTAAATTTCCAACATGAAGGTAACAATTGGGGTAGGTAATATAGTATTTAGGCATAATAATTGATAATAAGTAAACATTTACAAGCCACATAGAGAACATAAGTCAAAAGATAAAGAAAGTAATGTTTGGATTACAACGAGTTGGCATTAGGTAAACAACAATAGGACCAAGGTAATTGGTGGGATTATATAAGGACCACTCAGACCACATATAGTATACGGAATTCAAGCAGGGTATGAGAAAAGCAAGCATACGCACATTGAAAGAAAATTGACTAGATGAAGATACAAAGAAGATGTCTTCTGCCCTGGAGTGATATGTACAAGAGTACATCAACCAAAGTGTTGCAAGTGTTATTGGGAGTAATGCCAATATATTTGGAAATTGACAAATATTACTTAAGAGGGAAGAAACGGGGAGGAGAAACAGTGCAATTGGGAACAGTACAACTTGATAAGACCACAAAAGAATGGAAGAGTATAATGTGTAAAGAATTGATAGATTGCTGGAATATAAGATGGGAAAAGTCTGAAGAAGGAAGACTAACACATAGATTTATATGGGATGTAAATTTAGTTTTAAAAATGGGAAGTTGTTTCAGCCAACACCGTCGGTATATGAGATTTTAACAGGTCATTGAAATTTCAAGAACTACTTGTATAACAGAGATCTAACAAGTAAATGGTGTATATGT
>NNCF01126409.1:1799-57981 GCA_002313205.1 Laupala kohalensis | reverse complement strand
TATCCGTCATGTTGTAGGGGAGACTGTACGATCGTGAAAGGAATCGAGGGGAACCACGCGGTTAAATGGGAAGATGCGTCTCGATGAATGACGAGTGGATGTGACGAAAGGATGGTGATGAGCACGGCTTGGATCGACATGCACTAAAAATCAGACAATATGAACTGAAGAATTTCTTAAAAAGTGAGGTAAAACTGTTCAAAGTATGCCTTAAAACCAATTAAATGCACTAAAATCTTCGAAATAGGCACTAAAAAAATAAGTTATTTATTACTAAGAAAATGCAAGTGTATTTTGGGTTAGGTGAATAATACCACTGAGTTCGTTCGTACACTATAAGCCATACTTCAGTAATAAACATGTAAATTTCGACTAATTACTGTAATTTAACATAACAATTACAAACAAAATATGCAAGTATATTAAATTAAACTCAAATGGTTTCACGAGGTTAAAAATGAAGGAAATCGATTCCTCAAGTCATGGAAAAACAGGAAAAAAGTATGGAAATCATGTAAAATCCGAACCCTGATGATGAATGATTATTGTGGTAGAATGAGATGGTTATGAAATGAAAAAAACAACAACACCTGAATGTATTTGGGAGGCGGTCCGTTGTCCGTGTTGCTTAAGGTCTGCTCTTGCACTAGGAGTGGTGCACCTCCGAAACCGGAGCACGCATCTCGCCCTTCCTCTCCTCCGACACACAACTGATTCCTCGTCACGGGCAGAATGTGACTGTAGAGCGTCGCACAGCGCTCCAACGGCTGCATTGGAAGCTCCATCTGCTGTTGGCGAGGCGAGGATGCTACGAACAATTAACAACATGTACTACTGACATTCTTCACTTGGCGTTGCAGTATTTGTGTAGCGTATTCGCTGAATTTCACTAAATATTTGACGTACATGCAAATATCACAAACATGCCATCCTCACATGATCAAAAAAAATAATAATAATTGTCCGAACACGCAAGTACAACAATAATCCCACATACGTTTTCTTATACCAATGATGAACGGGATATATTTGATATAATTCAAGAAATATTTAAACTGTTCGTTTTCCAAGCCCATATAAATGATCCAGATCAAATTTAAAAAATTGTAGAATAAGAAAAGTTAAAATATATGTTAAAGAACCAGTATATCAACAAATCTCGATCAAGCGCGCTCTACTGAGCGAATTACAGCAAACCAAGTGTGGACGGTTCACGCAAAGATTTACCTTATTTGAGTCCTTTGATGTACGACCGAAAACAGACAAGAGAACGGATACGGGTGTTCGCGTATTTGTGTATTTGCCACAGAAGAGCAAACACATGGAATAAAGACAAATTGCTCATCTACACTTTGCTGTTACCGCATCTACCGCATAACGGGTTCTGTTACCGCATAGTAAGGAGGGGTTAACAAATTACTTCCCGGTCCCTGCGACCACGCGTATCACTAGCTTTTGCGCAATGAAACTACAGAATTGTAAGGTGAAACCACTTTTCTGAAGGCAAAACAATACATTTAAGTTTTGATTATACACAAAAACATAAGTTAGAAATACAAAATCATAACAAGAAAACAAAAAAAAAACCTAATACAGAAAATAGTACCAAAAATGTGTCATTGTAGTATCCCTCTTCGGAAAATGTTTGGTATTGCCGTTTAATACTACTGTTTATTACCAAAATTTGATCCAAAACTACTACTCTTTACCAAAACATTTAATGTTTTGAGCTCTATCTCCAGGTTCATCGCACAGAAAGTCAGAGGTTTACTCGCTATGAAATTTCCTGCACTATTTATTCCGGCCCATCATGATCGCCTACAGGCCAACCCTGGCTGCAGCCTGCTTTAAGACGCAGAGTTCACGGTACGTGTCCCCGTTGATATCCCTGATGTGTGGTTAGGAGAAAACCGGGATTCCTCTGGTCGTCCAGCCCTAGTCTGGAACTAGGAACTGACTGAAAGTAAATTGCCCTGAGTACTATCTGTCTCGCCTTCCAGAGCTAACACACCACATGCATTAAATTACCGACCAATATCTCTACTACCCACTTTCTCAAAAATCCTAGAAAAATTGTTCTATAAGCGTCTTCAAGATCTTTTATCAAAATATAACATTCTCTCTGACGATCAACACGGTTTTAGGAAATCCTTTTCCACTACAAGCACCATATTTTCCTTCTTAAACGATGTTACCACATCTCTGGACCGTTACCACATCCACTTCTTAAACGATGTTACCACATCACGAAATTCTCCTTTCCAAATTGCATTCTTTAGGCATTCGTGGACTTCCACATCTATGGCTAACTTCTTATTTAAAAGATAGATTTCAACAGGTTGAAATATCCTATACTAAAAATAAAATACTTGAGCGTTGTCTTTCTAAAGCAAAGCCACTTACTAGCGGAGTACCCCAAGGATCAATTCTCGGCCCTATACTCTTTTTATTGTATGTGAACGACATGTCATCATCCACATGAGATTGCAAAATGGTTCTTTTTGCTGATGATACTAATTTACTATGTAAACACGCCAGTGCTCAAAACGTTNTGTAAACACGCCAATGCTCAAAAAGTTTTGTCTAATCTTTCGACTTGGTTCCATGCAAATCGTCTCATTGTAAACACTGACAAAACAGTGTCTATGTCATTTCACAATAGTAATAAAAAAACTTTACCCCAGTTTTCTCTTTCTTTAAACGGAACACAATTAAAAAATATTACGAATACAAAATTCTTAAGTCTCCATATTCAAGACAACCTCAAATGGAATTGTCACGTTGACAATCTTAATTCCCAATGAAGCAAATTGTGTTACGCATTCCGAATCTATGTTAACGCAGTTAGTCCACGTATTTCACGTTGCGTATATTTTGCAAACGTGTACACCCATTTACGTTACGGCATTACCTTCTGAGGTAATTCCGGTCAGAGCATTCAAACTTTCACCATTCAGAAGAGGATAGTTCCGATAATTTGTAAATCTCACCCCCGAAACTCTTGTAAACCTTTGTTCAAGGAATTAAATATCTTAATACTTCCCTGCATTTTCATTTATGAAACGGTCGTTGTTGTTAAGACCGAATTACTGAAGCACCACCCTTGCATTATTCGAAACAGTCTCGTTCACGAACACAATACTCGCAATAGGATTAATATTCATCGCACTAGAGTGTCAACCACTCTTTGCCAAAAACGACCTTATCATTCGGGAATCTTTCTATATAATTCCCTGCCCAAGAATATAAAAGATATTATGAAATTGAATCTGTTCTAATCCGCGGTTAAAAACTNTTTATTGATTTTAATAAAAGTTAAATCCGTCTTGTACTTTATCACGCCATTGCTGTAGCACTTTTTAAATAACTTATAACAATTTCAAAAACTATTTTCTTGCATGGTTGTGTTGCCGTATGGTTCATATTAATTTAGTTTTATGTGCACTCAACTTTGGCACGGTTGTGTACATTAATTCTGTAGCCCCATCCTGGCCCGGGTTTTTCTCAGTTTTTCCTTCGGGTAGAGGCGGATTTCTTATACAGTTTCTCTAGCCTTTTTTCTAGGGGAGTGTTTATTGTAACAATAAATCGTGAATTTAGTTTTTTTTTCAACTCTTATGATTTTTAAACACTATACTCAGAATAATCTATAGTTCGATAATAACTTGTACATGTAAATTTACAAACATATTTGCGTTAAATTACAAACATATTGACATTATATACGTATTATAACTCGCAGATAACTTTTTATCTTATCTAGGAACATATGCAAAAAAAATTGAATCCGCCTCTGCCTTAGGGCCCTTGATCGGAATTGATGGGATGGATGATAAAACTAAATTAATATGAACCATACGGCAACACAACCATGCAAGAAAATAGTTTTTGAAATTGTTATACGTTATTTAAAAAGAGCTACAGCAATGGCGTGATAAAGTACAAGACGAATTTAACTTTTATTAAAATCAATAAATTCTTTTACAGTGTAGAAGCACTGGTGCAGAAGGAAGTTTTGATACAAATTCTCTGAATATTAGAAATACATTTTTATCAATTAACTTACCTTTTCTTATTTTTATTGGAGTTGAATGTTTTTTCACTTTTGATTATTTCTTTTACGTTTAATTTTTAAAAAATTATCACAATATGGCAGATCTCATGTGTGTTGTCACTTATACGACCACAAGTTCAAGAATTTCAAAAATTAGTACACACTGAAAACACTGACATAAACTATGTTCCAGATGTAGAAATCATAGGCAACTTGAATCAAATATTGAAAACTTATTAAGTGACGAACTTGAAGTCGAAACTAATCAGTTAGCAAAAGTAGTAAGATTAGAGAGCGCAAGAAACGAAATCATGACCACCAATGTCAAATAAGGAAAATACGACGTATCAAGAAACAAGATAAAGCAGTCTTCAAAAAAACTCCCAGTTAGAAAGAATTTTATTGTTTTGTTTTTATTATTCTTTTGTAGAATTAAAAGAACATTTATACTCTTCTATTAATAAGATATGTAAATCGATAACTGAATGGTTTGGAGTAATGGACATGTGATTACAGTCATTAAGGTGTACTTTCGCTGTTGTTGCGTAATTAGCCCCTCGTCTTAGTGGGCAGGTTTCACACAATTTGTTAGTGAATTACAACAGAACTCAAGGAAAGAATTTTCGGCAATGATAATGCTCGTTATAGAGAGGAATGCTATTAATCACACCTTCACAATACAAATCTGCAACTGCACTTTACTCATGCCGAAAGACTAGAAATTTCTTTTAACATAGGTAGAAAGAAAACCAGAAGATTGCCCGAGTGGTCGTCTTAGCAAGGGTGAAGATGCGGGTTTAACGGACCCAGACTGCATGAGAGAGAGAGAGAGCACACTAGGGTTAGACAGAGATCCGTGCCCATCTGCTCCAGTCTATTTAAGCCGAGTCCAAAGAAGTCATTTGAATAGAGTACTACATTCTGCTGCGCTACGCCGCTCTTCTGGCGCGCGCATTTGCACACTTTTCCTTATATTTCGTAATATTAGGGACCCAAAAGAAACTTTACCATTCTGTCTCGAAACACTACGTTTCTAAAGACAAATTCACAAAACATATTTCTATAAAATTTCCAACAAAAAACTAGCTGACACTATGCTGATAGGTGTATGCAAGTTGTAAGCAAATATTCATAGAAATCATTAACAATGTAAACAGAACACCAAAAGTGTGAATAGTGAATGATTTTATGCAAAAGTGCATTATAAAATTCCCTGGAAATATTGGACCACTAATCATTTGAAGTAAGAACTCTAAAAGAGCAATTATCCTGTTATTTCGAAAAGAAAAATGTTAAAGATAAAATAATTGGATATCACTGACACATCTTTTAATGCACTAAAAAAATGTTAATTCATTTGTTATTTGCTCCGCCCAGTTATCTAGAAAGAAAAGAAAAATTAAAGTGTATTCGCGTATTAATACTAATGTTGATTTGGCTCAATATTTCACCGAGCCTAAAGTGTACTAGTAAGATAAGCTTTTAAAGAAAAGGTCTGTGATGACGTCCAGAGAGAGGCAGTAGAAAAGGAAAGTTTAGACAATTAAATCGAAGGTAAGGATGCCCGAGTAAACAACTATTTCGAATGAGAATCAGCAACGGTTTACTACGTCGTCAAGTGTGTTCCGTCTTCATGCAGCGGGTTACTTTTGAAAGGTTGGTAAAGAGCTGTAGCGCAATTGTAGACACGCAATCGATAGATTTGGTAATCACTTCGATAGGCCGGTATCACGGTTGTGCTTTTGAGAAGGTATCCCTATGTCAATTCTGCACATGGCATTTTCGGTAACCAAATACCACGTGATGACATTAATTCTATAAACGTTGACAAGAGGTTATGCGGTTTTACCCAGTTAGTGGTCGAAAAATATACTAATATCAATAAATATCTATCACATAATAATTAAACTTTCAAAGAAACTTTGCTCTATTGTTGCACGTTTTCCTCGTCATAATTTCATAGAATTATTACATCATATTTCAATTAGTTTTTCTTGATTATTTCGTGCTTATTTACATTTTAACATAATATAGAGTAGTTATTGTCAAATTAGTTAATCTCCAGTTGTCGTCCTAAATAAACATTTCAATCATTTTTGTTGTCGGTTTTTTTGTATATTTCATTTATTTAATATCTCGTTTCTAACTTCCGTAATAAATATATTATTATACTAACTTCTTTCATTCAGTGTTAGTTGTCAGTTTCGTGTATCTCTTTTGCTTTTGTCGTTAGGTTGCTAACTAACTCACACCAATGGACACTATCGCATTCCTCAACTCATTGAAAGCTGATCTTCAGAAGGCGTACAATGACATGGTACATTATATTGACACACGGATCAGTGCGCTGAAAGCGGTCAATAAGAACACGATCGGCGGTTGGACTACAATCAGGAATTCTCGCCGTCCTTTCAATTACTATCTCCCGGTTAGACCAACGACACATACATTACTCCAATTCTTCACTCAGAAAAGTTATAGTGTGTTAGATGGCAGGTACCTGTTTCCTCCCTTTCCTAATCGTTTCATCCCCTTACGTCCAGTAACTAAACCCGTTCACAAACCTCGCACTTGTAAGAACAGTTGCCCAAAGCCACGTAAAGTAGTACTACCCAGAGATGAAGCCAACACTTCAACGCAGAAATCAAACGTACTCTTATTAGCTGATTCGCACGGTCGTCAGATGTACTCCGTTTTGCGTGAATTGCTTCCTAGCCAGTTCTCAGTCTCCAGTTTCTTTAAGCCAAACGCTCGTTTGGATGAAGTTATTCGAGAACTGGACATGTACACTAAAAAACTCACAGACGGGACACAATAATCATCATAGAGGGGCAGAACGATATTAATTTGGGTGGTCATTTAAACGCGTCTGATCATCTACAAAAACTAAAAATGATCTCTCAGCACACACACATAGTATCCTGCCCTGTCTAAACGCTTAAACAATCTACAAATAAACCACGATATTAACCTGGCAAACATCTCCCTAAAACATCACCAGGCAGACAAAATAAAAATTGATTTGACACCACACCTGACTGCCAAGGACTTTACCCAGCACGGTTAGCATCTGAGACTGTCTAGGAAACATCATTTCGGTACTCTCCTAGTTTCGCATCTGACCTCACATATTCCACCTGCCCCTTTACCCACTCCTCCACCTCCCACTGCGCCTACCTTATCACCATCTCCTTCTTTTATTTCCACACCCATTTTTTCTCCTGTCCCCGTTCTTTCACGTACTGCTTCCTCATCTCGAACGTCCTCATCTATTTCTGCATCCACATCATCTGCCGTTCCCATATACAGTTACAACTTGCGCTCAGCAGTACGATTTGGTACTCGAAGGTGACAATCGCGTTCGGGTGCAATGTGAGGGCTTCATCCGGAATTAGAAGCTGTGCCAAATTCACATTTCTCTACACAATCTAACATAGATTCCGCTTTACGTGAATCCACAACTCTTTGCGGAAGTAAAATAATTATATATATTCATAACGTCCAATCCCTTTCAAGAAAATTGACAGACATTGAAATTCTGGTACTCGAAAATCCATTCGATTTCCTATGCCTCAGAGAACATTGGCTTTCAACTGACAACATCAACGATTCTGCTATTCGTAATTATTATTTAGCAAGTTCTTACTGTCTGCAAAATGTTAAGGAAAATATCCTCACGGTGGTACGTAAACCTACGTTCTAATGATATTTTATTTTCTCCACTGCCCGGCTACGACAACTTTTGCGTAGACAGTTTGTTCAAATTTTCTACAGTTAACCTGACCCAAACTGGTATTCTTGTTTTGTATAGTAATAGACCTCAATCAGATCTTGACATATTTCTTCCAAACTTAGAAATAGTTTTAAAAACATATCACACATAAATATACTAAATCGATCGTAATATCTAGTAATTTCAACATCGATTTCCTGACTATATCCGACTTTGCACATTAACCAATGAAACGATTCAAAAATCTTATCGACTCATCCAATATTATTACTACGATGAAGGACAGCACTCGCCTCTTCGGTTCAGCTCAAACATTGCTAGATCAATATATCGTCAATAATGGAATCTCGTATTTCTCTGAATAGTTTATCGCCGTGATATCTTGCGATACCGCAATCAACTTGCTCAAGTATTGACTATTAATGATAAACTAAAACCACGTAAAATCCTTTACATATTTTCAAGAGAGTTAAATGACACAAATCGATCCATATTTAAAATTTTTTTGCCTGAAGAAACATAGAAATATGTTTACAATTGCCAAAACACGGACGAGAAAATTCAGTGTATTTATCTCAATATTTTTTTAAAATATTACAACTCCAGCTTTCCAAAAAGACAAGTTTAAACAAAGAAATCTAATAAATGGATCACCCAAGGGATAAGATTTTGTCCAAAAAACACACACCGTTTATATCGTCTTTCAAAACTCTATAAGCAACCAGCCTATTCCCTGATTACTTTTGAAAATATAAGACTCTTTTCGAAAAGTAGTCTATGAAACTAAAGGTATGGAAAATGACTGACAGGCACTAAAATCTAACAATCGCAAGAAAGCCATGTGGAATATTGTTAACAATTACACGTCAACTTCACAAAACCTCGAAGAAAATGTTTCTTTACTAAATGATGGCAAAATATTATTGTGAAATGACATACACACAGTTTGTCAGTGTTTGCAATGAGACGATTTGCATGAAACCAAGTCGAAAGGTTAGATTTCCAATTATTTTATCTTTAACATTTTTCTTTTCGAAATAACAGGATAATTGCTCTTTTAGAGTTATTACTTCAAATGATTAGTGGTCCAATATTTCTAGGGAATTTTATATTGCTCTTTTGCATAAAATCATTCACTATTCACACTTTTGGTGTTCTGTTTACATTGTTAATGATTTCTATGAATATTTGCTTACAACTTGCATACACCTATCAGCATAGTGTCAGCTAGTTTTTTGTTGGAAATTTTATAGAAATATGTTTTGTGAATTTGTCTTTAGAAACGTAGTGTTTCGAGACAGAATGGTAAAGTTTCCTTTGGGTCCCTAATATTACGAAATATAAGGAAAAGTGTGCAAATTCGCGCGCCAGAAGAGCGGCGTAGCGCAGCAGAATGTAGTACTCTATTCAAATGACTTCTTTGGACTCGGCTTAAATAGACTGGAGCAGATTGGCACGGATCTCTGTCTAACCCTAGTGTGCTCTCTCTCTCTCTCGTGCAGTCTAGGTCCGTTCATCCCGCATCTTCGCCCTTGCTAAGACGACCTCTCGGGCAATCTTCTTGTTTCCTTTCAACCTATGTTAAAAAAATTTCTAGTCTTTCGGCATGAGTAAAGTGCAGTTGCAGATTGGTATTGTGAAGGTGTGATTAATAGCATTCCTCTCTAGAACGAGCATTATCATTGCCGAAAATTCTTTCCTTGAGTTCTGTTGTAATTCACTAACAAATTGTGTGAGACCTGCTCACTAAGACGAGGGGCTAATTACGCAACAACAGCGAAAGTACACCTTAATGGCTGTAATTACATGTCCATTACTCCAAACCATTCAGTTATCGATAATAATCGCACAACCTATTTCAGACGAGCAAATTTTTTTTAAATATTCGTTTATTGTTTTATAATTTGAATGTAGTACAACAAAACTTTATATCAAAGTTTAAAATAATTTTTCAAAATTGGATAAGCTTTAAATTAATGTTAATCTTCTTGATCACTATAGTGGTAACCAAATGAAACATTAACAAAACAATTGAGACAAAATAATTCAAACCAAACATCATTTATGTCAAACTATTATGACTAGGGATTTCTCATTTCAAAATAATTATTCATTTTAATTTTTTATTTATTTATATATTTGGACTTCATTCGAAACGCCAAAGCTGAAAAAAATTAATAAAACACTAACTCCCTTTTTACGCAACCTTTTCCTTAATATTTAATCATAAACATAATTTTGAACCAAGTTTTGATCTTTTAGATGATTCACTTCCTACAGTTATCTAAAACATACAGTATTTTTCAGTTAGTACTAACAATTGGCATTTCCCTTATAACTCAAGAAGCATAGATAATAATTAAGAAGAAGGATGTTTGATAATGTAATACATGATAATTTTTATCAATAATCGTTATTTAAGGTTTAACATTAATTATCATTATGGCTTCTGAATTCCTGCCTCAGAGAAACTTTTTTCAAGAGTTGACTTAATCCAGTCTTTATGGTATACAACGTCTGTGTATATATCGGGTGCATTGCAAAATTCAAATCCCATGGAAACAATTCCAGTTAATACATCTTCACATACCACCGGTCCTCCAGAATCACCCTGAAACAGAATAAATACTGCACATTAATAGAAATATTCCAGAAAATGTTATTGAACAAATTGTGGGATAAATAAACTGAATGTTTTCTTTGAGCATTAGTTTGCAAGTTGAAATTTTTAATTTAAATTCGAGCTGTATTTTGGGAGAATGTTTTCTTTAAGTATGGGTATTCTTTTGATCTGGTACGAATTATTGTTCTAAGAATATTTGTTTATTACACTTTACAAACTCATGCATACCACCAGAGAAAAGGATTTACTATATTCTATGGTTGTTTATAATGCCAAATAAGCACCGAATGCCAAAAATAAGCAATACTGAAAGAATCATTTCGATGTCATCAAATGCTATGGATAAAACAACAAGGCCACCCGAGTATTTCCTCCATTTTCAAGAGACTTTGCTTTCTTGTGTAAAGGTTTAACTGAAGCTCTTTAAATGCGTTAGGAAACACAAAGTCTGATAAAGAGCTATTTAAAACAGATATGAGGAGATTTAATAGACCGTGGCAAATTGCCGTGCGGACCTGAAAAACCTAGAAACTAGGAAATAATTGGGAAATTACTCATCCTTCATAACACCGGTTAGGTACCTTCATAAATCCATGAAAGCCAGGATTTTATTTTATTGAAAACGTTTTTAGAGAAACTAATGTATCTTAAAACATAAGTATACAAGGATAAACACTTTTTTTTGAAGTTGCCGCCATTTGTTATATTTCAATGTATATTGTTGGTGACAGTGCGTACCTATCGCGAAAGTAGTTCGCAAAGTATTAAGCGCCGTAAATTCTTTTATATTGTGATGTTTTAATTAGAATTGGTTTTGGTAATGTAAATAATAATGTTTAACACAAAACACAAAATTCTGCCAGAGATTAAGCTAGAAGACATGGAGCTGGAAGCGGATCCTAAGAACAGCGTTTTCACGAGAGTGAATGCAAAGAATATCACTTAAAAAATTACACCTATTGTTGAAGTAGAATATATCTCATTGGAGCTTTTAAAAAATAAGATATCATTGTTAGGAAGCTTTGATTACTCTGCTAATAATAACTTGAAATTAAGAAATAATTCACACTATTTACAATGAGAATTCCAGATAAATGTTTCAATACGAACAAATTAGCATAATACGAATTTTATGAGATACAATACGTATTTTCTTCCTCGAGCTCGTTTCTCGTAAAAGAAGCAGCATAAAACAGATGAAAGTCTATCGTCATTCGACTGTCAAGGTCTGGCGATAGCCACGATGCAAGAATTCTGAATTTATTTTTTTGGCCTTTGGTGTGCCCGGTCGCTGGAGCTATCTGGTGGGGTAATTTTAAACCACCCTTTTGCGAGGGAGTTGCAGCTTGGATACATTCGCTGTTTACACAACGGCCTCCAGCCGGTTACTGAAGAATATACTATATCTCCAAAGCGGGAATGTCAATTTTGCTGAACTGCGCAAGCGCGTGTCGCACTTGCACGCAAGAGCCTGTTGATCGGCTCAGGTGTACCCTGTCCGTCACCTGCATGATCATTTTGAAACAATAATGTCTATATCAAGACCAAGTCATAAAAAATTATCAATGTTCATATGAAATTAGTTATCCTTGGGTGGCACCAGATCTAGAAATAAAAATGCAATGTTTATATGATATCAAAACTTATCATTACCGCATCAATGGAAAAAATGACACTCATAAGTCTCAAAAGAAAAAGAAAAAACATCAACAGACTGGAACACTAAAAAAAAATTCACGACCTATGACAATGTTTTTGCAGCGTCAAAAAGATCAAACGAATTCTTTGGACAATACTGTAAATAATTCAAATGAAAAGGAAAGATCCTCGTGAGGTAATTTTTCTATTAATTTCATTAAATACATTTTTATTGTTTTAAAAGTAAATCTTTAAATAGATAATCTTATGCACAGCACTAAAAATGGAAAGGTAACTAATGTATTTACATTTATATATTTTTAAATTTAAATGATTATTAATCAAGTTACGTCGAATGAAAATGGAGACGGGACCGGGGTTCGAACCCGTGACCTTGAGCTCTGCGCGCTCATGCGCCTACCGACTGCGCCATCCCGTTCGCCACCCGGACCCGTCTACAATTCTCATTCAACTTGTGAAACCCAAATGATAGACAGGCCTGAGTGGCAAACGGGATAGCGCAGTCGGTAGGCGCATGATTAATCTGTTACCTGGCGGTGATGTTCACCGCAATCTAAGAGATTTCTAAATGATTATTAATAGAAAATTCCATCGAATTGATTTTAACAAAATTCACGTATTTTACTCATGAATAATTAAACTGTTTTCTTTACTAGCTTTTAATTTTAATTTGTGCTAGTAAAGTATAATAATTTAATTCAATCTTTTATAAAATTAAACAATTTGAAGTAAAAATTCCAGCTTTATCGTGAACAATACTATTCTTTAGAATGCAATTAGCATTTGAAAGAAAAGTTTTTGTTCGATTCGTTGAATTAGATTTATTGAGTGATATTCCAACTAAGTAACGCTTTAATTATTCAACACTTTCTGCCTTACGAAGATTATATGCTAAGCAAGCAACAATGCAATCGTTTCTTATATCAGAAAATATAACAAATAATACACTGAAATGAAGGTAAAGAGAAAATTTGTAGATTGAAAATTAATACTTTTTAATGTGTATTTTTTTACATTTACATGAATATCAAGATTTTTTTATTTTTTTAAATATTTATTAGAGGAGTGCGTTCAAGGAAGAAAGTGGATTCATGGACTCCCGCTTTATTCCAGACTTCTTGTGGAAGCCATATTTATATTGCAACAATAAGAATTCAAAGAAATTCGTATAATGATTTGTTCGTTGGAAGTTTCGATTTGTAACAGGTTGAAAATATACAATAATTTTATTATGTTGCACACTTTTGCTTTAATGGTTTTGCAACTTGATACTATGAGTTATCTTTCCCGAAAGGCAAACTTCTGCGTGCAATTATAAGCAGAAAACCTCTGATGATTTCTCGGTACTGAAATAGTGCGAAGTTCCCTCAGGATAATACTAATGGAATCCTTTACGGTAATTGCATTATATTGTCTAGAAATATCTACTAATTCCACATACAATTATCTTATTTTATTTCATGCAATCTTTTTAGAGAAATTTTACTCGAATTTTGTTCTTGTACCTTAAAATATTTCCAGTGTATTGATAGAGGTGAACATATGGGGAAATGAACTGCAACCCTCGGTATATAAAAAGGAAAAATAAAATTCTGTTTACCAATTTGTAAAATAAAATTGTTAAACAAAGCCATCTGTTGAAGTAAAATTTGTAATATGTATCTTGCTAAATGGGAACGGTGCATATTTCGAACAGCAAAAATTTCTCATGCAAGTTAAAATTGGGAGTAAAATCTTATTCACGTCACAAAGAGTAGAATACTCCCAATGCTAGTTTGTTGGTTTATATATCTTACAATATTATTTTCAGTTTATCTCTAACTTTCTTTTTTCGATAAAAATGTCACTCTACAATAAGGAGGGGGAAACAAATTAAGATATCATATTAAATTATTTTTACGCATTGCTTTGGATACTAACTTACGAAAGTCCATCGCACATTGTATTAATTATTATCTTGAGAAGTTTTAAGTTGTAATAAGTTTTATTCCCTTAATAATAAATAAAAACATCGATATTTTTACATTGATTGAGAGGAACAGATGCATTAGACCGCAAGTTGAAATTGACGCGGTGTAGGTTTTACGCAGCAATACCATGAAAGAATGAATTCCTGATTCCTTTAATAATGTGATTATCAATTGCAGTGTTCTAGTGTAGATTCCTTTAAATTTAATCTGTCTCTAACAAAAATATCTTTTTGAAGAAAATCCTTACCAGCAAATTAGTTCTCTTGTCTGAATTANGAATTCTCTAATTTTTGGATGTCTGTATTATAATTATCGTTTGTTTTCAAAACATTTCCTCTTATAAACAATTTCATTTTGATTCAAATTATCCAAAGCAATGCGTAAAAATAATTTAATATGATATCTTAATTTGTTTCCCCCTCCTTATTGTAGAGTGACATTTTTATCGAAAACTCCTGAAAAATGAGTGACCTTATAAAAAGCGATGAATAAATTGTAATTTTGAAAATATGCCTAAATGCGATTCCTTAGTTATTTTTCTTGGGACTTTAGGAATCGTCAATGTCAAACGTCATTAGAGCCCTTGCAGGTGGGAAAATATGCAGTTTTGCACCATACGGGAGAGCCGTAGTGATTCTTCCCCGTGTGTGGGACTCGCCGAATACCTTGAATATACCCACCAAAAAAACCTCCTGAATTCAGCAAATATCTAAACACAAAGATGATAGGAAAGAACAATAAAGTTTCCCAATACTTACTATAAGAAAAGAAGACAATTCGGAAAAGTATATTTAAAGAGAAAGGAAGGAAACAGAAACGGAAAAAAGAATGCAAATTTAAAGCCTCCCAAGAACATCTGGGAGGAGCCCCAATCTATTTATGAAGTTCAATAGTTATTAACACCAACTGTTGCATTTCCGAGAATGTTTTGGTAAGTCTGCATCAATTTTCTCCGTATTCTGGTATATTTTCTGCAATCAGTTAGTATGTTAAGCACTGTCAGAGAAGAGCTACTCTTCTCACAAACGGGTTCATCATCAAGCAGCAAGAGATACCGATGAGTGAGAGGAAAATGTCCTATATGCAGGTGGGTCAGCAACACCTCCTCGCGCCTGGCTGACCTACAGGAACTGCTCCATGACATAACACAGGATTTGATAAGCCGGAACTTATCAACCACTTATTGCTCCATTCACTCAGAATCTTTGACTTGATAAAATTTAGGAGATCCCCTTTTGGAATAATGAAGAAAACCACGCGATTATTGTGACATACCGCGTTTACGGAAACGTCTGCTTTTTCATTTCCTTTGATTCCCACGTGCCCGGGAATCCAGCAAAACATTATGTTTTTTACGTGAGGAATAAGATAACGTTCTAGGTGTTCTGGATCAGCTTATAAGCTGGATACATAGTCTGAATTGCTTGAAGGACCATTGAGAATCTGAGCAAATCAGGAAATTTGATTTGCGGGAGCCCTTTGTTGATCGCAGTACTCTCAATGTGGCGTAGCAATTAGGAGTGTAAAGGTCGCCAAGACGGAAGCCGCAAGAATTGCTGGGGAACACCGCGGTGCAGCCGACACATTCTGCCTGCTTCGGTCCATCAGTAAACACAGGAATATAGACCCGGTGTTTGTCGAGGATTAGGTTGAAGTATATCCTCAACATCGCGACTGGAGTGTTCTTCTAGTCATGATGCAAAAGATCGAAATCATTCTTTAGATTGTGCAAAACCCAAGAAGGAGTCTTACTGAAACCTTGATTAAGACATTAGGTGAGCGTCTATTCAAGGTTTCCAAAATTTGTTTGGAGCGATATCAAAATGGTTTGGTTGCTCACAGTCTGTTGTTGTAGAAACGGATGGAAAAGGAGGAAGGATGAAATACACCAGATTGTCGGGTAACGTAAGCACAAGGACAAAGTGTCGCAACATGAGTAGTTGCCGCCAGAGGTAAAGAGATGTTTCGCCACCCTTGACATACAATCTTGGAATGGGACTAGTACGGTAGGCTCCCGTGAGTAGTCGGAATACTGCATGATGGATACTGTCAAAGTTTTTCAAGTAGTTTGCTCGAGCAGAGCTATATACAACGTACCCAAAATCGAGCTCAATAAAAAGCTCAAAATGAATGCTTAATAAAACTCGAGAAAAGAGGAGCGATCAGTGCCCAATTCCCTGCTATTCAGGCATTTCAATAGATTCAGAGACTTTTATGTTCTCGCTCTTAGTTCTGTAAGATGTTCAATCCAATTCAATCTCTTATCAAAGATTAGATCTAAGAATTGTGCAGAAGTATAGACCTGTCGAACATTTTCCCCAGGGCGAGGTGAGGTTCCGGCATGAGGCTTGGTCTCCTACTGAAAAGAACACAGCGTGTTTTCTCAGCAGAAAAACGAAAGCCAGGCGTCTTTGATCACTATTGAGAGCGAGTTGGATTTGTCTCTCCGCACCTGTGACACTCTGCTATGAACAATAATGGCAAAGTCATCGATATAAGACGAAACCTTATAGCATGAAAAACACGCCAGCTACCAATAAGTTGAAGCNTTCCAGCTACCAATAAATTGAAGTCCGTCTAAAAAATGAAATATTATGAAATATTTACAATCGTAAAAACTTTGTCGGATCGTGAAAAAACGTCGTAAAGAGATTGCGATGGTATGATTCTCGAAGTATCATTCAAAAATGGGATGGAACAGATTGTAAAAAAATTTACTAAAAAAAAGTGCAATGTTTCATTTAAAACAATGAGCCGAGACAAGACAACAAGCACGTATACACACAAGAATAGATGAAACATTAAAAAGTGCGCGCAGAGGAAGACTAAAAATATACGGGATCTCCGGTCGCATTCTAATTTCACCGGGACACGAGTTTTTGGACTAAAATATGTATCGGACAGCTACTTCGTTAGGTATATTATTACATTAAAATACAAAGTTCATCAGAGATCTCAATTTGCAAAAAACATTATTTCTTCATTAAAAAATGGTGAATAAATTTTAATTTTAGAAACTACCTTCTCATTCTCAGAGCTCATAACAATATAACCATTATACTTATCTCAAAAATGATATCTATCACTTTATTTGGAAATTTAATGAAAAATTATTTTTTCATACCGATATCTTTCTCCAAAATTTTATCGTTTTGTAACAAAAAGGAAAATACCAGAAATATGCACTTAGAGGGATGCTTTTAAATGTGCGTGGTTCAAAATAATTTGGGGAAGTGTTAATAATCGTGAACAATACTAAATTTACTGCTGTGATGAATTTTACTGCATTTGATGAAAGTTTAAATTCAGTGTCTCGAAAGAACAAATGAATATACATATCAGATTATGGAATTTAGAGAAATCTTAAGAATCAACATCAACGGTACTTTGATTCAATGTTAATTCAGCGGGTGCTTGAATGTATCAATTATTTATTTGAAGGTAGAACAATTTGTGGCTCAAAAAATCTACACAAAGGTATACCGCTCTCTACGGATGGACATAATATCAATTTGAAGGTTTTAGCAAATTTAAATTTCAAAATGAAAAAATTCGTGCAGTAATTAAAAACACTTAATACGAAGTTGCAATTTTCACGTAATGCATGGTGTATCCAAACTGGTAAAATGAAGGCTGATTGGAACATATCCTGTTTTAGAAAGGCAGCATAATATTTATTCCACGATTCCCTGGCAGAAGATCTCAATATATTAATTTTACAGGATCACTAGTTTTTCCAAAGAAATTTTGCAAAATTTGATGGATAAGAACGAAGAAGAAGCTGACGGAGTGTATAAAATCCTAAAAAATCTGAAATCCTTAAAAACCTGAAAATGTAAACGGTTGGTTGAAGAAAAACTACTCCAACTTTAGAAAGCTTTAAGACAATTGATGAATCTTTCAAAGAGATATTGCTTGGGCCGGAACTACCTATTTCAGTGCAACTACAAGTTTATTGAGCACATTTTTGCGTGAATATCAAACCGAATATCTCATGAATTCATTTTCGCCCAACGGTTTGTATGCTATAACAACTAAACTTAATCAACATGATGTAAAATCTGAAATTTTTTCAAACGTAAAATCCGTCAACTATGGTTTATGGGATTCATTTTTCAGATTTTTGTTATCTAATAATGGACATGAATTTTATACTTGATTTTAAAACAAAGGAAGCAATCAAAAATTAAAGGATTAAAGATCTTCTATATACTTATGTGGAAGAATAATATGCATTTTTACATAAATGGTATAACTGAGAAATTTAATCAACGACCACCANTTTTTACATAAATTGTATAACAGAGAAATTTAATCAACGACCACCTCTTAAGTACAAACTTTGTTTCCGAATTTCATGTTTACACAAACAAAATTAAGTTGGATAGCTCAACCTAAAGTTATCTATGATAGCGTAGGCGTTGGTTGACTAGCGGACACACAGAACAATTAGCTGCCACAGCTTGTGCTGTAGCTGCTTTAAAAGAGATTTCGTCTGAACGAAACCAAATTTCTGTCACTGCGGAAACTAACTCTGTTTGTCTCGGAGGAAGAAACTTACATCAAAAGCTTATGAATTTCGCACGCAACAGTTCAGCCCCACAAGAAAATCTGACTTAGCTACATGAACTGTCGTTTGTTCCTCCCCACCTATCTCATTCGTTGTTGCCGCTAAATGACACTCGGTTGCTCTTCCTTCTGTGCAATCGGTCCGTTGACTCATGACGATGTTGGTACAGCCTGCGCAATTGTTTTACGGAATCAAGTCGACCATAGCTTTCACAATTATCAATAGTTGTTTACTTGAACAAGTGGGTACGACTAATCGACACCATCTGATAGTTACATTGACAGAAACTTGAATTCTAAACGACGAAAATTTGCAGTTATCTTAACATCAAGCAGCTGATGATATTTTGAAAATCTGTAGGTTTATGTTGGTGAATACCAATTATCATTTTCAATATTGTTGTTTTCAAATATATTAACCTCATAAAATAAATATGAAGTATATTCAATATAAGGAATTATTTGGATACATAAAAATTGTTTTCTCTAATATACAGATACATTTTTCAAGATTTTAGAGATGATTACTATTTTACTTATATAGTAATCATGGAACTACTACTATGGTACAAACTATACGACAACGCAACCCAAGAGAATAAGAAATTACTTCATATCGTCGAGATGCAGTGGTAGCGTTCACGCCTTCGGAAGAAGAAACCCTGGATCGAATATTGGCGCTATCGCTTATCTGAAAACGGACGTTGAAAAAAGAACTTTTTCTATATGTATGCTATGAGAAATTAATCTACGATTAAACAAGGTAAGATCATGGAGTTGTAAAGATTGTAAATGTGTCAAGCAAGTCGTACAGAGGAGAAAGCATGCAGAATAGTCGACGTCAACTCACGTTGAGTCAATATTAAATGCATACAGGTTGGTAATAGCCTCACTATCGATTCCCTTTTCTTATTTTATAGAATTGCTACATAAGTCGAGAGAGCTAATAATGTGCACTGTGGCACAAAAGGACAAAAATTCACGTCAGAGCAGACGGATGTTAGCTATGCAAGCTCGTGTTGTCTGCCGGCTGGCAGCTAATACATTAGCTACCCCAGCTCAGATTTTCTTGTTTTTTCGTGTAGATCCAACTTCAGATTCTGCATCAGATTCTGTCACTTCTAAAGAACTATTAATTGCTGCTCTCGAAATACTTTTTGCAAAGAAAAGAATGTCCGGTACATCCGCAGATCGTGTGAAAATTGAATATATAAATATTTGCAGTCAGTTTCAAATTCAAAAAGCTCTCAAGTCGTTCAAAAGGTGTGACATTAATTTGAACGAATTTTGGATGAATATGACGAGATTGAGCGTTACTCATTTCCTGACATTATCAAGTTCATATTGATACTATCACATGGAAATGCAACAGTTGAACTCAGATTTTCTTGTAATTTATACTGTCTAGTGGAAAATCAGCATGAAAAAGTTTGAATTCACCGAGATGATATTAAGATAGTGTTCTGGGAGCTGGAGGTTTATACTAATTCAAAATTGATAAAAGTCTTATACACTCAATGCGAAACGCACATTCTTGGTACAAAGAAAATGAGCGGATAAAAGAGAAAATCGAGAGGCTGATCAAGAAAAGGAATCACTGAAATGGCACAAACAATGTGAAATTAAAAATTTAGAGGATAGAAGGGCAAAAATCCTAGCGGATGGAGCAAAATTCTCAGTATAAAATGAAAAATCAGTCGCAGATTTTAAAAAATCTGGAAAGTAATGTATACTTTATGATATAGATTCTTCTATGTTCCCATTACTAAATTTCAATATTTTTATTATAGTTTAAATATTATTTTTATTATTAAATCGTTGATGAATTATAATACCTTATTATACGAATAAAGTTTTAGTATTCAAATTTTCTTCCTGTGTTAATTTTAATTATTTTTTAAGCAACCTTGAATATCAATTTGACCCGGGAAAGAACGTTGATTTTCAAACGCCTATCTCGTTGACCACTCTGTGTGGGACGAAAATTTTACCATAAATTCGGCTGTATCACCTATGCCTGTTGAGATTTTATTTATGAACTAATGATACTCATAATTTTTCTAGCATTACTGTAGGAAATGAACATACATTAGGACACATGGGTAAGTGTATTTGGGATTTTGAGATATTGAATACATTTTTTACCGATTTCTAGAAAGGTAGAATTTACAAAAATCGTAATATCTTATGGATTAGATTATTTTGCCCTTGTTTTGTATGAAAATGTGTTCTTAGTTATTTTCAGATGATGACGTGTAATTTGTAACAATATTATATTTAGCTTTTGTCCGATTGTTCGATTCTGGTATCTTCCTGTCATTTTGCATAACTTATGCTGCATAGACTACTTTTTGAACTATAGTCTTATATTTACGGAAATAATAATGAAATTCGGGTTTTTGGTCGTAGATTGAAAGATAATATAAACGGCGTTTGTTTTCGAATAAATTCTTAACCGTTGGTTGATCCAGTTATTGTTGTTATTGTATTTCTTTAAGTTTATTTATAGGAAAGCAACAATATTTCAAGAATAATGGAAAGAATGTAATTTTACGTCAGTTTTTTTAATATTGTAAACATCTTTCCATGTTTCCTCAGGCATATAACTTTTGAATATGGATACATTTGTATAGAAAGCTTGTAAAGTATTTTAAGTGGTTTATGTTTATCTGAAATAGTCAATACTTGAGCCAAGTTTTCACAGTATCCCGCTTTTAATACTTCAGAGGCATACGAGATTTCATTTATAGAGATACATATTTTATGGATATAGACAGTTTGCAACTTATTTTTAGACAAAGTTAATAAGATTTACATTGTTCATATTAATCTGATATTATAATGAGATGAACCGGAAAAGTAAATGGGCTCGTGTATCGTAGCTATAAGATTGAATGATTCGAATAGATTGTTGAATGGTTTTGAGTGAATGTATGGAATCGGATGTCGTTGTATAGAAAGTTGACAACTAATACTACTTATTAATATAATATTTGTTTACTATGAAAGTTGCAAATTCAATATTAATTTTATAAAATATTCCAACATCAAAAAAGTCAAAACTAATTAGTTAGACCGATAACTGCACATTAATTTTCTTACAATTATACACAATAATTTTCTTATATTTTTTGTAATTTTGTGTTAGTAAATAAGATATGAAGTGGGAGTTGGTTGGTAGGCTGATATTAATAGGTGGGCCTATTAGCTGGGTTTACCAAGGATTTGTCTCTCGTGGATGGGTTAGAAGAATTTAGTAATAGTGTTATTGATACTAGGAGCAGAAGGATTGANGCCTGTTAGCTGGGTTTACCAAGGATTTGTCTCACGTGGATGGGTTAGAAGAAGTTAGTAATAGTGTTATTGATACTAGGAGCAGAAGGATTGACAATTCCATAGATATAGAAGAAGGAGGGGTTCCAACCCGGAATTGAACCCAGTGTGACATGATTGGCAAGAACGCTAAAATCTAAACCACTACCCTCTAGGGGACTTACATCTAGTAAGTACGTGTTTGGCAAACACGGGGCCCCGAGCTGAGTCTAGCATTACTTCTACTTACTTGTGCGAGGCTCCTTTTCTCTTTCCTGACCTTCTTTGGTCACCTCATGTTCTTTTCAATCCCGACGCTATTTGGTTGCGAGGGCTAAGGTATCTTTCATTTTCTTTTATTTTTTAATATGTAATGTTTTGATATATGTGTTGATATATTGTAATTCTGGAGGCTTTTTAGTGGGTATGGTTGTGTCATTCGGCGAGTCCCACACCCGGGGAGAGTCATGTTGCCTCTCCTTAGTGCGCAACTGCATTTTCCCTACAAGATTTTAGGGTTTCAATGACCTCGATGTCGACGAGCCGTAAACCACCACAAGAAAAAAAAAGAGCGATCAGAGGGCATTCTAAAAACAGAGATATATAGTCGCAAACGCGGTCTCGCGAGTTCTTTATTGTTATTTAAGTAGTTGTGCAAAATAATAGTCAGAACGTTAGTTTTTGAAGTCATATCAATATCTTTCTACGACGTGTTACAAACTAACAGAAATAATCAGGTGTCATCTCCTAATAAGGTCAATATTCTTCTTCTGCCATTTACAATGACAATCGAGTACGACTCATGGAGCGGAGCTCAGCCGTTTACAAGTAATAGTTTATTGTGTTAAGTTTAATTTGTCAGAATAAATTGAAAATCCGATTTTCAAATGTTATCATCATGAATTATATTACTTGGCACTATTAAGCAAGCGGTACACCTACTTAGATTGAATACAATTGATATGACGTCACACGGAACTATTACCAGCAAAATGATTCATTCAATTATGAAAGTATATTACAAAAATCGTAATGAACCCTTACACTACATGTGCTTGCTACACCGTTTCCTGCGCAAATCTTGCCAGGCATTGGCTTTTCTATGAGTTTCTTTTTGCAAAATTCAATATCCTGTATTTGTATCGCAGTCACTTGTAAAATGCCAGGAAAATCATGTATCTGGGGGAAACAAATAAGTGTTTGAAAACTCTTTTGTCATCAAAGATATCCTTTGTTTAAAAAGATCAATTCTGTCGAGTCCATTGACATAGAAGACAGCAAAAAAGTTATATTTACTACGTAAACAATAGTAGTAGCAGGTGAGATACAATGTAAGCCATCATGGAATAAGCGATGAATCACTCACTAGATTCTGCAATTTTATTTCCGAATGTATAAGTGATTTTTCCTTCGTACGTCATCCCCCAGACTGACGGCCAGGTAAACTCAAAGAAAGTCAAATTGTCCCACAACTGGTTTCGAAGGCGCCCAATGAGTTGAGACAAACTCACCTTGTTATAAAAGAGTATTCGGAGCAATGGTGCATTTCTAAATAAAATATGTTCCAGTATTCCGATCCTTCAAGTATTAAAAATAGGTATATAGAAATAATTAAATTAAAAATGGATTAATATAAACAATCCTTTTTTAATTTATGACCCGGTCCAGAGCGACCCTCTTTTTTTCTGACTTTTTTTTCAGACCGGACAACCGCAGTCCAAACATTGTCTTCCTTACTTTTTTTGTACCACCCGGTCCAGGGTATCAGTTAACCGCCTTCTTGAAGCCACATATGGAACTTCCATGTGTGCCAATGTGTTAGCCTAGACTCCCAAAGTGTGCTGCCCGCCACTGAATAAGAGTGCATTATCAGTCTTATGGAACTTAGGTATCATTCTCCAAATAATCATTCAAATCATTCAAATGTCCTTTATATACTACATTCATCTTTATATACTACTATTTAAGTCCATTACATAATTTAGAAAAATAACTTATAACTTGCAAATTGTTTTGAACGAACAAAATATATTTAGTTTATTCGTTACACATTTTTCTATTCGAGATTGGAGTCTTCCTCAGGTGTAACAAATAAAAACAAAAAATATTAACATAGCAACATAGCAATAAATATACACAAAATATACTTACAAAAAGCATAAATCCCACTATCAAGTTATGAAATAGTATTGTAATTACTCGGTATATTTTGTGCGTTAATTTAAACTTTGGTTAGTGATTCTCAATTTACAAATCATATCATTTCATATATTCAACATTATTATTAACTTATTTGAGCAGGAATGGTGTTTTATCTGTTATGAGATTGAAATTATTAGCTTCTTTGTTTATCAATAAAAGGTACTCCCAATCCATCACATGATAGTTATTAATACAATGGGATGTTACTTCACTTTGTTCAATTGAAATTAAATTTTCTTTTATACCATTAAGAAAACTTTTAACATTCTGTTTATGATACTATTATTTTCTTTATAAAAACTATTAACTTATTCATCACATGCTCGTCTAGATAATTATGTTTCCAGAAGACTTCTGTCTAGCTAATGTGGGATCAATTGTAAAATAAAATATAATTTACGCGTAATATTATACATATTCTATCATTGTATTGTGTATCTGGTTCCGCGCCAATTTATTTACAAGAGATGCGTGCAGGAAATTTGTTACATCCGATGACGTCGGAAATATCCCGTTATGTAATTGGGATTTTCCAAGTATGAAGTAACTTAACGTGGTTACAATAACAGTCTGATCTTGTATCATTCTGGTTAGGTGATATCCATATCATGTAACTCAAAACAATGTTGCTGATTTTACCTTTAACACATTTCATTTTCTATTCAAAGAAAAATTTATAGAGAAAGTTTTATTTGTCTCCCATTTTTCATAATATTTTCTACAATTGAATCTCTTCCGCATAATTGCGAAGATACCCTCTGAAAAACCCCGGAGGACATACAATAACTATGTTAGTGAAATGTTTAAGGAAAAACTTATAAATGATGGAAAATCTCAACTACGGATTTAATGATGTTACATGACATTTCATTGACAATTATAAGTTTCTTGAATTACATGAAAATACATTACAGTACAATTTATTTTGATCATTTTGTTTCTCTCATAAACACTACCTCTTTGCCGCGTACTGTTTTGATATGTACTCGCCACCACTGAGAGGTGGATGAAGCCTACCATCTAGCCATTTTAGACTATTCTACTCGCCGTGTTTAAGTCCATTACACACTATGCATGTCCCCTCGTATATTCGATATATTGTTTCCCCCGCCGAATCATTTTTAACGTGTAGGTATCTCTCAAATATCTCGAAAATTTTAATAGGAAATTCCTTGTTCCAGACTCCGTGGCATGACGTGCGGATACTCGGCTGGAGAGGCTTTGGTGTGCTGTCCACGGGGCGCCGAGGAGACTCCGGTACAAGGTGGAGGTTCCGTCGGTGGGAATGGAGGGTGGGGCAGCAGTACGGGGTGGGGTAACAACGGGGGTGGTACTGGTTGGGGTGGAGGTGACTACGCGAACGGAGGTAACGACGATGGTGTCTGGAGCGGAGCGAGCAGTTCATCTCGACCTGGAGAACCCCGCGATCGCACGACTGCTTTCTCCAAAGGTTGTGGCTTACGTCTCGTGGCAGGAATCAAGCAAGAAGGTTTGGGTGCGCAGCCATGGGTGGCACGAATTGGATTCAAACGTGAGTGTAGCCTCAGTGAAACTACATACATCCAGATACCACTAACTCACTTAATAAGACTGTGGTGGCACCACCCTGATATCGTACAGTTGCAACATACCATACAATTTCCCCATACTGGCCTTGAAGCTGGCAACAGTAGTACCATTGTTCTCCAGCAACTACCACTAACTCACCACAATGCTCGCTCAACACGACCTATTATCCCACGACCTACTTCATTACACGCGATGATATTAGTTCACCACTTAAAGGGGCTACTGTGAGTAGATGCAAGTTGTTGTCTTTATTGTCGCAACAATACGATTTTATATTGTGTTAAAAAGTCTATATTTCAACGCTACAGAACACGTAAAGTTAATCTTTTCTTTCACGGACACTTGTGGGACCTTAAAATTTCTCCGGTATTGGTACTTGTCCGCATTAGGGAAGTTAAGTTCAATGTGGAACAAAATGACTGATTAGATAAAGAAGCAAGTAGCTATGCATTCATGATAAACCAACAACTAAATAAATCTGCAATATATACATTGCTTCTCAATATATATTTTTTAAGTTGGGACTTTAGGGTTCACCATTTTTTAAATATTCACAGTGAAACAATGGCTGGCGGTTTCTTAAACTAAAACTAATAACTTCCCGGAAAATTGGTTCGTAATTCTCTACTGCGTTATTTTAATTAATTCTTTTTTCTATACGAATTTTCGAAGAAAGTGGGAGAGAAAACACTCACTATATATCTGCAAGAAAAAATGCAACAAAAATATAAAAATTTACAGATGCAACTTCACACACAAATCTATAGGAAATTTTGAGCCGCAATCTGAACTTATTCATCCATCTGATTCATACCCAAAATCAGTTCTACATCTACGCGATCTCCAAAACGTATCCTTTTTCAGGTAATGGGATATAGAATTTTAACAGCTTGTGCAGGACAGAATCTTTTGTAAGTCATTTAATGAATAGCAAACTCTGGACTTCGGAAAGAAACTGCAAATGCTTCCGTTGTGCTGTGCATATTTTTTAAGCAATTCATTTTCCCATTAAAGAGAATCTTTCCTCCAAAAAATCGCCCAGGATTACAGTGTTCTCTTTCTTAGAAGCAATAAATACCAGAAGTTTAAGAAAAGGAGGACGGGGAATGAAAATTGTCCGCTAAAGAGAAGTTTAACCGTAAATGATTACCTGAAAAATCGATGTTTTCTATTCAACGCCGTTACGATGTTCGTGTAAATACTGCAGTTTTCAATTGAAAGTAAAAATCTCCATCGAAGTGAAAACACATCTTTAAAAAATTGTACATTAAAACTAATGTTGTCGATTTTAAACGTACATGAGAGCAAGCGCGGATACAAGGGGGGGCCATAACCCCAACCCTCCTAAAATCTCACTGAGAATAGGTTTCTAGTTGCAGAAGAGCATTTATAATTTTTAAAGACGTTGACGCATTTCACCGATTCTTAATCAGTAATCAGTACTGAAGTGCATTTGTAGAAACAGATTAGCAACGCAAATGGTGCCGTTCTCAGTTTGACAATGTAGAAACGCCGGCGATGGTAGTGCCATTATGGTTGTGAGAGTGGGTGTCGATGTGCATGGCAGATGATACGCTCGAGCGAAGAAAGTCGTCTTTGAATATCCATGAGTTGTGAAAGTCAAAATTTGAAAGAAATATTTGTGGGTTAGAATGCTTTTGTCTCAATTGTTATGGTAAAATTTTATTTGAGTACCACCGAGAATAACATTAATTTAAAGCTTATCCAATTTTTAAGAATGAATTTAACCCTCGCTATATATTTTTTTATTTGATAATTGGAATTATAAAATAATAAGAGAAATGTTTTATTAAGTTTTTCTAGTTTGAAAATTAGATGATGAATGTAACATATTTTGCAAGTTTGAAATAGTTAATTTGGAAAGTTTTTTGATCGTGAAAATTTTGAAAGCGAGATTTCGACGGAAATATACGTTTTGGCGATAACTGATTCTGAAAAAGTGGTTTTAAGAATATCGTCCATCCGTTTGACCGTCCGTCTATCCGTCCGTCCGTGGGCATCGATTCTGAGTAAATGGATGAATCAATTTTATTCGCATTTCGTATTTAAGATCGAATTTACTTGTTGTTGATGCACATGCTCTAATTTTCCTTTTTCCTTTAAAACAAAGGGTACTTCACCTAGAGGTTAAAGTACTCTTTGGAATCTTTCTGAAAACCGACTCCAACTTATTTTATCAATTTTCGGTAAGTAAAGTACAATTAGTATGCATTGCATCGGAATTAGCGGTATTTCGCTTGAACGTCTGGTGTAAGCGCAGTAAAATAATTTTTGTCTCCTACACTTACACATTAGTTTACTGTTCCAAGACGCTTGAATAATATTTAGTGTAAATGAACCAATCAGACGTAGAATACACTTTTTGTAAACTGAAATGAAAGATATGATATTGATATTATACATAAGGGGACAGCAAACACACAGCATATACGAAAATACATCAATTTCTGTCTACACCGATATTACATTTACATAACACTTTTACAATATTTATAAGACTGTTATGTTGCTATATATTTTGAAGAAATATTTTAAATATTTGTTTTACTAACAAATTCCAAATAAAAGACAGAAATAAGTTCATCTAACGACATCGAGCATGAATAGAGCGCTGGAAGATGACCAAAATATAGAGGACCACGCCAAAAATGACCCCTTTAACAATAGAATATTTTCTCACTCTATGCTGCAGACAGAGAACCGTATGTGTGGAAGTTTGTGCAATGGTTTGTACCACTAGTTACACTTGACACGATTGTTACACAATGGTTACAGGTGAAGTTGTAGCTCAATAGGGAGTTGCTAGAGCTTGTGAAAAATTAATTTTGTGTTTACTGAGGTTAATGCGGACACGTTTCGTTTCTTGTTCTGCTATCATATAACTCACTTTATATTTCTTTACAAATGGTCGGTGTTGGAACGCGTCCTACTTGTGGTCTTAGTATTTATCGTATGTCAACCTCTGCATATCTGAGCCAACTTCTGAGATATTTTTGGTTCTATAGTGTTGATTTGATAGAGTTGAGTACAATTCATTAACAAAGAATGTGTAGCAAAAAGAACCATACTACATTTTATTCGTTGTAATCAGTTGTCGGTGTAGGCACTTGTGGAAAGCTCTGACCACGTCTAAGTGATCTGCGAACTTCTAAGAACATGAAGTTTCAAATCTAGCTAAACCCGTGTGATTTAATCGCAAGACAATCAATCTTTACGATAATATGGTCGTTTAATTTGATTTTGATTGTCTTTCACTAGTCTTCCAGTATGTGGCTGGTGCTTGCTGACTGGGATGAGAGGAAAAAAGATACATCAACATTTATAGCATGCGTGTTTCGCGCGTAACAGCTCAGCTCCGCTCATAAAACTGACATAGCTACAAGAGCAGTTGCTTGTTCCTCCCGATCTCGTTCGTTGTTGCAGCTAATTGACACACGGCTGCGCTACCTTCTATGAATTAGGTTCGTTGACTCATGACTGAGGCGGCACAGCCTGAGAAATTGTTATACGGAGTCAAATCGACCATAGCTTTGTAGCTATGTATAGTTGTTTACTTGAGCAAAATGATTCATTACTACGACTAAAAAACGCCATCCCGACGTATCGCCCGAAACTTGAAGTATAGACGACGAAAATTTACAATATTGTCTCGACGTCGAGCACCTGTACCTTCATGATATTTTGAACTTTTTTAGGTTAATGTTACTGTGCAAACATTTTTCGCTTGGATAAATGAGCACATCAAAAGAATAGATCCGGCTCGAAGGACCGAACTGTGCGGACAAATTTATCTCTTAGGACAAATGAGTGCACGGAAATTTTAATTATGACTCGAAGGACCAAATATGTCATAACGAGGAGTGAAAGAATGAGGAGTAATATGAATACTGTTTTGCCAACAATAACAGAATAATTTAATAGCACATAATATTATAATGAAAATGAGACTGCAAGGAAATTATACTGTTTCCCAAGAGATCGTGATGACCCGGAAGGGAGCCTGCTGCTAGGCGAGTGTGCCTAGCGAGCGGTCGGGCGAATGCCCGGTATGCAGTGGGCGAGTGCCTGCGTGCGGTGTGGTGAGAGTGCCACGCTCCGGTAAGTGAATGCCTGATTGCCACCGCTATCAAGCGGCGGGCGAGTTGACTAGTTGACTCGAGCGGCGGGTGAGTGCCGCCGTCTGGTCTGGCGAGCGGCGGTCAAGTACCGCCAAGTTTCGCCGTATGGAAAGATGCAGCAGGCGAGTGAGGTGTGGCCCGCTCAGCAGCAGGCAAGAGAGTGATGATGTTGATGATTCTCCCCGCTGAAAGGCAGCGGGCGAGAGAATGAAGTAGGTATGGGCGAGTCTCCCCGCTGGCAGGCGGGCGAGAGTCTGCCGCAGCAGGCGAGAGACTCCTCGCACTCAGGCGAGAGACATTGCCGCTGTCGAGAGACTGCTCGCAGTCAGGCGAGAGAGATTGATTGCTGTCAGCCCGTCCTCGCGACATGTAAGCATGGCCAGGCTCGCCATGCGAAGACATCGATGATGCGAGATGGCGCCAATCGCGAGACTGGACGTCGCAACAACTGGTCGATTCAAGCGGGATATACCGCCTCGTAGTGCGAGAAGGGCGGGGTTAGGCAAAGCAGTTGAGTGTTTAAGTTGCAACACTCAATTAGCACTGTGTTGTAGTTGCTAAATGCTTCATTTATATAACACCTCAAAATATGTCTGAACAGTTACTATCTTAATTATTATGTAAAATAGTGTTATTCTTAAATGTATTAATCTGCAGTAGCACAGTACTTTTCTTGCCTTCAGATGACAAGTTCCCTGGATCGAATACTGGCGCTGACTTAGATACCTGAAGACGGACGTTTAAAAAAGAACGTGTGCTACACACCTGTGATTAAACAAGCTAAGATGCTATTAAACAAGCTATATATGGAGTTGTAATTAAAAAGAATATTGCCAAGAAAGTCATACAGAGAAGAAAGCATACATTTGAGTCGACGTCGACTCACGCCGAATCAACATTACATGCTATCAGGTTGGCATATAAATTCTCTCTTCCTACCTTGTAGATTAGCTACTCAAGCTGTGAGAGCTAATGCTGTAAGCTGGGATACAGAAGGACAAAAATTCACGTCATAGCAGATGGATGTTAGCTGCGCCAGCTCATGTGTTGTCTGTTCGACTGGAAGCAAATACGTTAGTTACCTCAGCTTCGATTTTTTCCCGTGCGGTTACGCACGGGAAAATAATAACATAAAATGTAAGGAACATTTGTATATTAATTTATATGATAATAGATTTCAAGAATTTTTAAACAAGGTTTCATGTTTTTATCGATACTGTTTAATTGTAATTGTTTTCAAATTAGTAAACGACGAGACACAACGCTTGCTTACTGAAGGAGAAGTCAGTTCTGGTTTGATTCCGGTAGCGAACACTTGTACGGAGAAGCCTTTGCTCTTGGTCACAGCTCGCGATCAATCTGAAATTATTGTTAGTTTAGTTCTGGAACGTCCTATTTGAGCATTCTTGTGTCACTTCTAAGTTTGTGAAGCTGGGTGAATATCTTCATTGTTCAATTCAACTGATTTCCACGCAGCGACGTTTACCAATTCTCTTGCTCGAGTTTCCACGACGCAACTTTTCTATGGAAGTCACACTGGATTTATAAATATTTTTCTCTTCAGAACTCGATTTATTTAGAAAAAGCTGTCAAATTGGCGGAATTTCTTACGGCCTGCGTTACATCCCATACTGAGAAATTGCATAAATTTTTCAGGTGTTAAATATATTCATAATTGACTACAATATTGTAAGCAATAGAGCAAAACGAAAACTAAAAATAATTAAGGATTATCCAAAGGGATTCCAGAACAAAACCATTTTTATTTTTTGTGTAATTCTTTCAACATTCTTGATACTTAGCACACGAGTAAATGTATCTTTTAATTCTACCATTAATTTTTTCAATTTCTTTTTTAATTATTTATCACAATTATTATCAATAATGTACCAATATTCAAAGAACTAAATGTTTCAAGAATTGTATTCATGAGTCTGACCTCTGCATTTTTACCCAAATTATCTGCTCTTGATTTCTTTCCAACACGGCTCCGATTTTTCCATCCACAACGAGAGAATAAAACAATTTCCACCAACATAAAATCATAAATTTTTATAGGGAATTTTAACGTGTTGATATATCAGTTCTTTTATGAAGGTAATTTTATTTTATACTCCATAATATCAGTGAAATGTGTTTTGAATCAGGGCTGTCCAACTTGTCTTAGCGCGAGGGTCACTTTCTATTCACTTTCGATTGATCGGGTCGGCACGGGTTGCGGTTGGACGAAATGTTGCCCGACGAATAAAACGAATGGGTCATATTTATTGATTTATTTTAATGCGATATTTTCTCATCAACAATTTATGTTATTTCAAGGTGAAAATTTAAATTGTGTTCTTTTTAGAAAGTATTTTTAATATTTAGTATCACCGTAAAAAGTTTTTGTATTGAAACGCATAATTCCAAACATAACTTTCTATTTTCCCCATCAGGATATTCAACGTTAAATATTAATTCTAATAGAATACGGTAATGGTAGATTATAACATAAGGTCGTACCCCCAACGTTAAATGAAAAAATGTACTATTACTCGCGGGCCGTAAAAAATGTTTCGCTTATCGCCAGTTGGGTAGCGCTGTTTTGAGTACCTCAATGAAGAAACGCGTAAATTATCTTTATGGAGGTATTTATGTGTATCATTGGAATATTTTCTTTCGCAATAATTAAGATAACTTATATGTGTTTTTATTTTGTTGTTAAGATAGGAGTTGAGTTGAGAGAGAAGTTCCGTATATCAATGGATACCATACGATCTGAGAAATTAACTAGCCTTAGTTTCTTGTTCTCTGATACGTACTTTTTCTAAGTCATCGTACAAACTGTTTTTCTTTTTCACAACATCAATTAATATATTTACTCAATGTATGCTTCTGTTTGGAAACAAAGATATGTAAAGATTTCTTTCACACATTCACATCCTACACAAGACGCACGGTCTAGAGAGGTTGTCTTCTTCCCCTTCATCATTCGTCACGTGGTTGATCCAAAATGATCTAATTGACTTCTTATAGGGCGTATTTTCGTCTTGATTGTAATCTGCGTGCACAAGTACTTATGTCACTTTATTTTTTGTATTATTTTATTAAAATATTAGTTTTTATTCGTTGTTTATTTGTAGTATTGTATAGTACGAGTTATGAAAGATATTAGAACGAGAGCATATACGCCAGTAGCTATGAGAAACAAAGTGATGACAGAAGTGCTTTGGGAGAAGTATATGAGTATTTTACCATTTAAAACTGTAACTGTGCAGTTTGTAACAAAATTATTTATAATTTTTATCTAAAATTACTCGGAAAAGATGAAGTAAGTGAGTTTGACCTACACACAACATACTTTTTGCAATGACTGTGATGACTAAAATATCAAAAGAATTTGTTTAACTTTGATTTTGTTTTTACATATAATATATATTTATATGTAAGCAACATAGCCACTTTTTCTATTCATCGAATTAGTCTTTTTCACTTTTTTAATAAAATAATTGGAGGTATGGAAATCAATATCAATTTACCACATTTTGTAAAAATCATTAATTTAATTATATTTCTATTAATAAATAATTATTCCCCTCCCCTGTAACCCAAGGTTACTGCTCTCGCTTGATCTGAGTTCGATTTCAGCAATTATAATACATTTGATTCGACAATCTAGGTAATATAGACTCTGGTCCCTCTAAATTTTTCATGATATGCCTAGAGAATAAACCCACGTAGAATTGAGCCTCACTAGCGTGCTTTATCATAGTCCATAATTGACCGAAACGAATACATACTCATATACATTTTTTAAGTCATTTTTATTATTTGTAGAACTCTTAAAATATTTAAAGATACAAAACAAAAAAGACAATATAATATAGATTACATTAGGAATCTATGTAAATACTCGTATTACATAGACTAATATGTTAAGAAGGTATTACAAGTTTTATGGCAATTTTGTAGGAGAATTTAAAAGTATTTTACTAATAATTTCACACTGTAAATTTTATTTTAAATATAATTTTTTTTACGAGTACATTTTTCAGATGATATAAAGAGTGGACATGATGCTAAGCTAGTGGAGATAGGTATTTAATATCAGGTAATTTTAATTATTTAACATAACATCATTATTCTCATTATTTTCTTTTTGTATTTCATACGTTTAGACTCCATAAATGATAGTCACCCTGTGTGGTGGCACTATTTTGGACGAATATCATTCGTGACGGCTGCGCTCTGTAGCAGCGAAGTCAGGAATAATACCCTGTAAAGGTAATGGGACAAACCCATAAATATATTTTGGAGTATTGACAAATAGTCAGCAGACCAACGCTTCCACAAATAATTTAAATGGTTTTTTAAAGCCATGTATCTTTGCATTGGATTTTGACATTTTTTGTCGCCTTGGGTGAAAGGTACATTTTTTAAATGATGACCTGTTATCAGGTGTTGTGGAGTTATAATTTCCACGTCATCATTATTTGTAGGCCGGGTAAACAACGGACGAGAATTTAGGCAGGCTTCGATTGTGGATAGCAAGGTACGTAGTTCTAGGAAGGATATCACATTTTCGGTTCGTCTCAAATGATATTTCATAGATTTTATAGCTGCCTCGACAAGGCAGTTTCTATGCGGGCTGTATGATGGGGAGAAAATCCACTAAGTATTTTGGTTATTCAACATTGATTCGATTTCTTCTCGATTTTTTTTCCTTCAGATCAAGCTTAGAAATTATGAGAAATCCCTACAGTTTTGACAAAGGTTTTAGCATTGTCAGACATGATCATTTTAGAAAAAACGAACCGGGATGTGAATCTGGTGAGATAGGCTATGAAGTGCTTGGTATTGAGGGATTCAACTAGGTCCAAACACACTGCATTTGAAGTTGACAGACAAAAACAGATATATAGGCCTTTACTACAGCTTTTGAGCGGGGTAAAACCATACAAACGTTTAGTGGTCCTGTGAAGTCCACTGAAACATGAGAAAAAGATGACGAGGGTGTGATACTTTCTGACAAAATTTTTGAATTTATTTCATTTTGCATAAATTGAACATGGCCGATTTCTATTTAGTGGACTTAGTGTGCCATTTAGATCACATCATAGGCGATGAGAGAATTGAATAGAAATGTTTCGGAAAGGGCAGTACCAATATTAAACCACAATTGTCGTAGGAAGGTTTGTATCTTCTTGAACTACGAATAAATAATGATAATGAAATGTTGTGGAAAGGGCTGTACAATTTTTGAACCACAAATGTCGTAGGAAGGGTCGTACCTTCTTGAACTACGATAAAATAATGACAATGAAATGTTGTGGAAATGGCTGTACCATTTTTGAACCGCAATTGTCGTAGGAACACAATTCTAATCAATTGTAAATTTTGAACCAATCTTACAGAAATGAAATTTGACATGGTACCAGAGTCAATGAGCGCTCTTACAGGAAGGTTGTAACCGCTAGCATTTCTGACACACACAATAGCTTTTGGTAAGATAACCGCTTTTTCAATATCAACAGAACATTGTATTATTGTTTCAGCCTGAGAATCGTTTTGCCTTTCATTCAAGACCCTTTCTTCTACGTGTAATAAGGAATGATGCCTCCTCTTGCAAGAGAGACAGGTTTTGTTGGAACAAGTATGATCTTTTTTAAATGGAGCTAATCAATTAAAGCAATAATTGTTAGTCCTTACGCAGTTTTTTCTTTCCTTTGGAGACAATTTTAAAAACTTCGAACATTTGTATAATCTATGAAATGTTTCTGAACATAAGAAGCATTTTGAAGGAAACCTATGATTTGTCGAATCAATCTCATGGTAAACTACCTGCTTTCATTCCATATTCTCCCTTGACCCGCGTTTTTTTGACTGTCTACATGAATTACAGAAGAATACAATGACATCTCCAACGCCTTGACACGTTTTTCAAGAAATTTTATTAAGAGTTTTATGTCGTTTGAACCAGAAGCCATGAACCAAGCCCTTTTCGTCCCCAAGTCCAATTTTTCTAAAAGAATAGTTTCAATAATATATTTTCCAATCCTGAATCTAATTGTAACGTGTATATTTCATGGAAATGAGAAGAAAACTCCGAAATGAATTTTTTCATATTGTTTAAAGCCTTAGATTTCATTGCGGACATTTTGATCATTTCCGAACAATGCTTCATAGCTAATTTATTAACGTCATGGTAATTTTCAATAAGTTTTTTCCAGCACAAGGTAAAGTTACGGTCAGATATGTCATAGTTTTCCAACAATCTTAACGCATCTCCTCTTAAAGATGAAATTAAATAATGCCTCTTTTGAACATCCGTTATGCATCTGTTTTTTACAATTAAATCAGAAAATACATTAAAAAACCTAGTCAAATTTTCTAGCCGACCGGAGAAAACGTATATTGAAATTGGAGTAAGTCTGATTAAACCGTTAGATGAAACATTTTGTTGTGGTGGTTCTTGAGAGTTTACAGAGCTATCATTTTTAGAATTTTTTATAAGTGAGGTAATGTTATCCTTTGTGTTAAGATACAAATCTTCTAGTTCAGATAACAATTCTTGGTTCAATATAACATCTGATTCCTCCATTATCTTATTTAATTCAGCCCAGATAATTTCTAAATGAGCTAACCTGTTCGCAGCTTGAGTTAATGACACTTCACCTTCGTCAAGAAATGATGACAGCTTGTGAAGTGATTTTTGTATATACAATAACTTCAATTCAAATTTTTTCTTTGATTTTGGCATAATGACGTGCAACCGGATGACAAATGGTTTAAATACCTTCAAGACAAGGAACAAGGAACTAATCAACACTTTTCAACACTTCTCAACCAGTTAAATTTCAATGTATTGTAACTTGATTGTAGCTTGTTAAGAGAAAATTCTTTTAAAAATGCCTGCACACTTCAAATTTTTTAAGGCTTGGTTTTTATATTAAAAAACCATTAAGAGTAAGGAGTAATCACTTGTAGTAATAGCATGCACTAGTAAGATTGCTAAAACAACTCAACTTGACCAGGTATCCATTTGAATGACAATCAAGGGTAACGTACTCGGCCCTTCATGTAATTACATTTAATAGAATAGCTCCCTTCGACACGCAAACCGTCGTTGGATGCCCAATGTCCTTAAAAGAGCGTAGACGTCTCCACCGCCTCGCGAAACTTCTATCCCGTTGAGATCATTACTTTCCCCAAGTCAGCAGAAACGCTCACCTTGTTGATCCCTTCACTGGATCTTGGACGTCAATCGGAATATTTTCCAAGCCCAACTTGGTGAAGATGTAACTGCCTTGATGGCTCTCGTATACATCAATTTGCTGTTTATGATAAGAAGATTTATTCGTCAATTACTTAGCTGACCGCATTAACTAGTCACTAATATTTCTAAGTGATCTTCGTAGTATTTGATTCGAACTGCATGATACTCGGAATAATCTCGCCGAATTCATATCGAAAATGTTGTAACGCTAAAAATGATAAGTCAGAAAAATGACAATCAAAATTCTCACACTGAATAACAGAATGATATATCGAAACATCAGCGTATAGCATAGAAAATTCAATGACTCCATGACTGAATGTTCCATGCTGATAGAATGCTTTAATCTCATCTCACCTCTGGAGAGTCTCTGCTGTTACCTTAAGTTATCATATCCCTACTTCTCTTTTCAAGACTTAGGCGAGGAGGCTCCCGTTTCTCTGACGTAGCCGGTTTTCTCTAGGCTCTCACGTTGGTCTCTAATTTGTTTAACATTCTACGACGTATTTTATTTTTTAGCTATAACAAAGCTCTATGGTACTAACGCTATTTCATGCCGAACCCTGTTATCTTTCCATATTTGTCATCTCCTTGTCGATACACATATCTGTTACCCGATCCTTTTGATAACTCTCTATTCATTTATAAAGGAAAAATCCAACCCCCCACCACCACGCACTCTGACAATAACACTTAAATTTGGATTGTCTGCTAAACGTCATTCTCACTTTTTTTCATTTCGAACGCTAAACGTCTTGTTCGTAGTCGCTTCCACTTCCACTATTTTGTTCACTGTCACTCATCAACGTCTCAATTAAGTAGTATCTGCACAAGTGTGCATTCATTTCCGAACAAAACTCATCTTAATACGTGACTCGCCAGCTCAGTCAGTCGCGAGAGATAAAAACCCTTTCATGTTTTTCTCTGTGGCGAGGCACTTGTTTTTCTATGTGGTCAATCAAGATGACGAATAAGAATATGACAAAGCCTACGCAGCTGCAACGATTCCCTTCCCAAGGTCTTCCCCTACCATGAAGAGCTCTTTAATACATTCAAATATCCACACGGCATCGCCCACCACTATGAGGGCGGGTTCTAGAGTTAGTTGCGCTTTCGGGAAGTTATATTCCAATCCTCCCGCACACTCCTCAATGTTACTTAAGCTGGTGACCGCCCATCAGATTCTTCTTCTTAAACTCGCTGGAGAAAATGTGACGTGCCCGAGGCTGGGCGGGTCGGTGACGAGACGCAAGAAGTTTCCCGCGCTGCTTCACGGAGCGCAGCCGACAACAGTTCTGATGACGATCTGTATTGATGGTCATTAGAAGAATGTAGAACATTCTAAATGGACCCTGACATCCTTACGAGTCTTTAGAACATTTTAATGCAATATATTGATCTCTCGCTCCGATAAGGGCATTTAACATAACTATGTAATCATTTACTTATGAGAGCATCATTATAACTTTTTAATTATAAGCTCTCTTCGAGCATATTTGCAAATTCAATTATTAAACCTTTGTTATAGTTTATATGTGTCAATGTTTTGTTAACCAAACACCAAATCCTGAATAGGGAATTACTCTAACTAATGCCAAGCGAGTACTCTAATCGTTATCTCTGGGGCCTATCCTCTCCCGACGTTGGGACAAAGACAATGCTAAATATATACATAGCAACGATCAACGCAACATATGAATTTATATAATAAAATAGTAATAATAAGTTATTTATTACTATATTTATATAAAAAACATCGAGGAGAACAATAATAAAACGATGCTAACACACTGTAAAGCAGGGAAAGCAATAAAAACATGTCGTCACGTCGTTCCATTTCGTCACCGTATTTGCCATGCATTCATCATTGTGCAGGTTAAGTTTCCTCCTGTTTCTTTCCCTTCCTTAGTTTCTTATGTCTATTTGTACCTCTCCTGCTTTCCTCAGCTAATAACGCAACCGCATAGTGTATAAATGATTATGTAAATTTATCATTCCTTGAATATCTTTTTTTGTGGGGTTTTAGGGTTCGTCATCCTCAAGGTGTCCAGGATATCTTTATTCTGGCAGTCGCTACTGTATGGTGGAATCCGCTAAATCAAACTAAACATATTCGTTGGTTTGATGCAAATGTCTTTCCAATATATAATAATTTCTTTTGTAAAGCTAAACTAAAACACAATATACATTAACATCGTGAATAAAAATACCAACGCAATGACGTTGAGATTTTCATACTTCATGTAGTATTCAACAAAGTCTGCGAAAAATATTGTTCCATCGGGAACGCCAGGTGTGTCACATGACTGATAATAATATGATTCTCGTGCAACAAATATCGGAATTTAAGTTAAATTAAAATATATGTCGTCATTTGACAGTAAAAATCGGTACTGCAAAATAATATATTAGAACTCTTTCGATAAATATTTGCAAATTTCGTGAATAGTTGACAAATTCGCGGATATAAAATCTTTACATATTGACCAGATGCTTTTTAACTAGCAATTGATTTCATTCGTGCGTTTTTCTAACATTCATTTCATTTAATTTTTAAATTTTTGGTATGAGGTAATAATCGTCTCTGCTCCCTTGTTTACATCCATATCATAGACACCTTAACTTTAAGTGTTTTACATCCTTTTTTATCGCCAAAATTACGTTGAATGACACGATATCATATTCAAATTGGATGAAGTCGTGTCTTTTCTTACTAAGATTGATACAAATGTGGCTAAGGGATAATGCAATTTTTAGATAATGAGAATAAATTATTTATTATCTATTAGCAAGAATGTATTGGAAATTCTTATTGTGCGATCACTTTTGTGTTGTGCAAAGATGTCGTTCTACCCCCGTCAATTCTTTCGTCCCCTTCCGCCGCCCTTACCTTTCCAACGACGGTGACAGGGAGGTGACTCGACCCGGGAGCTGAATGGCGTGCTTTAAAATTTGGAGACAAGCGCCAAAAATTTCTTTCTTTCTTTTTCATTTTAATTTTTAATGTCATGTTTCCAACTGTAGACATTCCACGACAAACGTTATGTAAATATTATTTAATTTTATATGTAAATACAATTCATTATACATTATTAACTTTAAGTCCATTTTTTGTTTAATTTTATCGATAAAGTCTATCTTGAATTTTTCTTTTGTTGCTGTAATCAAGAATCTCATTTCCGGTATGACCTCTGTATGTCGCATTTTCGAAGATAGATTGCACTTTCTTGTCCGTATAATATACAATTACGTATAATATACTCTGCTCCTTTCACTGCTAAACAATGAACCAGATGGATGGAAGAAGAGTCAATAAAAATACAGCTTATCTTTGGGGGGGGGGAGGAAATATGATAGGATGTTAAAAAACGATTTATTGTCAGGTTATCTTTTACTTTTTAATATTATGAATGCATTGAAAATGCTATACAAGATGCACAATATTCAATAATGTAAAACAATTTATTATCTCACAGCATATGACAATACGTAATCTAAAAAAAACTTCATTTATCATTCACCGTCCGGCCAAGTCAACATTTCATATTGTTTCAGAAGTTGATGTGTTTCTACATCGCTCGTTGTACTTGTTTTCAGACAGGTAACGCGCCCTTTCAATAAAAGGCGGAACATACTGCGGACAGACATACTACTACATACTACCGCGTCTGCAGCTCTCAACGTGTGTCGATGGGCTCTAAATTAGTGTATAAACAATCTATCTTTTAAGCGACAATGTCAAGTTAATTGCATTGCGCATGTCCAATGTGTAACTAGAAGGCCAAATGTGCCTCCCTGTTCCAAAGACATTTAATTCCCCCACCACCACCCAATCACTTGAACTAATAACTTGTATATTTTTCGAAAGGCTTGCTGCACCTCACTCCCTACCTGAATCCAACAACATTTTTGAAAACAGTTACAGAATGTTAATAATAATAATATCAATGATAATGATTTGTGTACAGATCTCTCGTAGAGTTAAATATTCTTGAGTAATAACCTAGAGAAACCATTTAAAAACTCTAAATTTAAAGGGTGTTGAGCATCATATTAGCACCTGAGTATGTACCTAGATTTTAATTGTTTTATCATCGATATTCTCTTTGTTATAGAAGAAAGTTTCAATTTAACAGAATCGTCTTTAAGTTAAATAATTAAGTAGTACATTCGAGACACACATTAATATTTTTAATAATTCGAAAAGGTGTCAAGTAATATTATATGATATAATTGTTTATGCTTTATTCTTTCGCAGGGTGATTTAGGAGGACCTATGGTGTGTAATGGTATATTAACTGGACTAGTAGCATCCGGGACCTTAAACTGCAGTGCACCAAGTTTATACACTGACGTATTATATCATAAAGACTGGATTAAGTCAACTCTTTTAAAAAGTAAATTGGATGCAGGAATCAACTAGCTTACATTATAAAAATAATATTAATCATCTTTACTATTCACTGATTTTCATTACTTTTTTTCAGAGATTCAAATTTGTATATGTGGTTTATGGGTAATGTAAGAACCCATTAATTAACTTTCGTGAAAATATATATTCAAAAGAGAATATTCAGTATTTCTTTAACTGTATTTTAGGTGTATCTTATATTTTCGACAAAGAAAATTAAAAATATACAAAAGTATTACGCTAACACTTTTTACGCCTCGAATATCTCCACATAAAGCTAACGTATTCATTAGTCCTTGTAAGTAATTTTTTTTTCCATTTCATACTCCATCCAATGGAAGGTTGCCTGAATGTATGCTTTTAATAAATGGTCATGTGTGTCATGTAAATGATACATTATTTGAAGGTAACGTTTGTTATTGATTCTGTACCTATATCTGTAAAAAAGCAATGAAAAATGCTCAAATTTTGCAATTATAATGTTGCGATTTTGGAAGGGAATTACGAATAACTCCAAATACTTCTACTCAATTAATTCCAAATAACATATCATCACTTATTACTTAGTCGTTACTCTGCTTTGACGTAATCTTTCCGGAAACAGAAGACACTGAATTAGTCCTCGGTTTTAAAAATTAAAATATTTTAACTTTGTCAGCTTAATGTGATGCAGACAATTGAGTTTATCAAAAGTATTAAAATTCTTACTGTTTTATTACCTTTCATATATCGTAAAATAGTTTTTCTTTTGAATTATTTATTTTTTGGTTTAAAACTTGATGTATCTTTTTTTCCAAATCATATGTTGATGTGTCCCCTTGTTTTGATTTGAAACCATTCATCCACTTCAGTATTTAAGAACAGCATGATACACCTCGTTACAATACGTCACAATATTGCACAAATAATGATTTTACACACTATTTTTAACACGGCACATCTTGTAAACAACTTAGACACAAATAATTATATCATGACAATGTTGTTCTCTTTATTATTAAAAATGCAAATGTTAAAAATTTCTTTGACTTGTATTATCTACAACTCCTAAATAACAACAATAATGAAACATAACCTCTCATGNGAGACAGACGTTGAGGAATGCGGTCTGTTGTCTAACCAAACCAGGTACGATCTCATTTGCTAATCGATTCACTAATAGGAAATCGATATGAGGACTAGAAGAAAATATGTTAAAATTCCATAACTTTCAAGGGAAAAATCATGCATTTAACCTACCAAAAAAGGGTAAGAAACGACAATTGTCAGTAATATTACAAAATTGAAAAAATCAACAATATAGGGAAATCATCATAAAATTTAATATATCTCCTAATAATAGCAGAAATAAAAATCAAGCGACAAAAATGGAAAATAGTGAAATCGGTCAACGGAGATCAACAAAAATTCGCTTATCTATAAGCGCACTGGCTACCTGACATTGCGTGCACTTGAAAGGCATGCTAGCGTACAACTCGATTAGTGCGACATACAGAATTTAATATTTCATGATACATTAATATCACGAAATTGTTATATGAATATCATCTTCATCTCCCAGCTTTGTCCTCTTTACAAGTTGAATGTATTGGGGGAATGTATTAGACTTTCGTCGAAATGTCTCCCGACTGAATATATTTCACGAAAGAAAAAAACCATTGTTACAATTGAAAATATGACTAATGTTTGTGTACTTGTCATTAACAGTGGTTAATAAAGTTGTAACCAGAGTTACGGTAATTTATTATGTTAGAATAGAAGGAAAAAATCAAAAGCATCGGTGTATTAATTATCTCACACCCCGTGAACTGTTCTCCTGTTTACGGAATAATCAGAATTACGTATTACACACAAATTTATACTATAGCCAAAAGATTGTAGGAATGGGGAATTATGGTTTCATTTGAGATTAAATTATGTGAAAAACCCGATCTGAAATAAAAATCAATTAAGTTATGGAGAAATTTGTAGTAATTGAATATATCTGTACCCCTTGCTAACTGAAAGTTAGGAGCATAAAATAATTGGGTTACAAAATGTCATACCTCAGAGGATCATGAAATATTTGTCTGGAACAAAAATTGATTTATTATTGTTATTAACAATATAAATTGAATTTTAAACATAATTACGAATTTTTGTGAATTTTCATTTGTTTAAAATCTCTCGCGCAGAACTATAAATATTGGTTACGGAAGTACGTCGATTCATCCATGAATTGACAAAGAAGACCACTGTCATATCACTGCGATACTCTTGCATTCGGCGCTTCCATTACGCTCCCTTGACTCGGGAACATTTTGCTCCGGATTGGCTAATGTTAACGGTTCTGTGTTAGACAACTCTCCTAAATTCAGCAACACTCTCAAACCTTAGTCCATGGGAAGTGCACTATCGGCAACTGATGAAAGGTGAGAGCAATAGGAGTATAGATATCTGCGAGAAACTATCCTCGTAAGGATTGATCGATCACAGTTCTTATATGTAGTAATATCATCCCACATTCTTACGTATTATAAAATGTATGATTTCATTATATGTCTGTATTTTTACTCTCCTAATAACCAGATAAACACTTGTTAAGAACAAATAAATCTACGACAAATGCCAGGAGAGTACATTTCTTTGCATGAATTATCGACGAAGAGGGGTTAAAGTACTCCAGGTACAGAAAATATAAAGTTTAGAACAAAAGTTAGTTATCAAATTAATTCATTTTCTGTTTTGTTCATTTAATGTAAATTAAATGTTTTAAATCGTAATGTTGAAGCAACAGTTTACATTTTGAATGTCTGCGAGCTTGCGCTCCAGGTGATGTTACTCTAGGTTCACAGACCATCACGAACGGTCCACGCGGTTTAATTTTTACTAGAGTGGAGATCAATACTTACCTAATTAATTAGCATCGCATTTAATATAATTATAGCAATTATTTCTTTATATATTTTCTTACATTATCACAATTCCAAGGAATGTAAATAAATATTTTCCTTTACTGATATAAGAGAAATATACTACAAACCTGCTGCATGTACAGTTGTCTTGTCATTAATTGTTTTGCTTGTTGCCACATTAGATTAAACAGAGTATATGCATATGTCTCATGTCCCACTTTTCATAGTCATATGTGATAAAATTATTTTTTATAACCATTTTAATATTTTTCGATATCTTACCCAACCTATCACATAAAAAATGTGTTTGTGCGTGACAAACAGCCTTTCTGTCTACTTCTTCAGGGCAATTCCATGTTAAGATGGCCGAAACGTGATTAGTTTTGTATATTGAGGCACGGTTTTGTGCGTTTTTTCACTGACTCCTGCCGTAAAAACCTACGTTTACCTATCTCAAAATGTTACCTATCATTTAACAAAGATCGAAATAACATACAAATACCTATGATAAAAAGAGTGTCCCATTGATAATGAGTTCTATATAATTTCATTGTGATTTTTACGTAGAAGTTGTGGTCCAAATAAAAGAAACTTCTATGTTTTTCTGAGTGGTATGTATTTTACAAACTTTTATTTAACTTCATCTATGAGTATGTTTGGGCTGAATGTTGTTATTGTACTTTAATCCAGTTTTTCCCAACCGATCTCAGATATTACAGATGTTAGGGATTCAAATGACAATAGATGATTATGACTTCATTTTACAAACAAATTCTCCTAAAGGGGTTAAATGGGGGTACGTTTTTCTTCAATTTTCATTTTTAAACCGATTTCTGAGCTTCATCAAATTTTCAAATAAGGCTAAATTCAGACTCCTTGGGAAAAGACAACTATAGCACATCTTAATAAAGGGATGAGAATGAGGTGACGAGTGGAAATACTCGAAAACGACCGATATTGGAGTCCAAATAAGGAAACTATAGGTAAATTATTGTTGAGAGTGAGCATATTTCGAGTGTCAATGAAAGACGGAAGGTGTGTATTGAGTAAATGAATGTGTAGTCCTATTTACAGAATAAATTTTGCGGTCACTTCTGACAAAAGAAATATTTTCAACACTTTGGTGGGATGTCCCAGGAATGCAAAAATTTCCGAATTTACAAAGAATTGTAAACAATCTCAAAATAATAAAGCAAGGTATACATGCTATAGTTTATTCGCGGATACGTTATAGTTGTATAGAATTTGAGGCGTCATTGCTTGTACAGTACTGATAACAAAAAAGGGCCCATTTATTTTTCTAAGTCCCACGCTCTGGGCAGTTTTGGATTTGTTAAGTTTGCAACACCTCTCTCCTCCTCCTTCCCCTTCGACAGGGGAAATTTCGTTCGACCAATCGTAGGTCTATTTGAAACGGCTCACATATTTGGCTGACTAATAGAAGATATCATACCCCTGGTAAATCGTAACGAGAGAAAATGTTTCATTACACCGCTATTAAAGAAATATTTTGTATTTTTTTATTATACACATTTCGGACTTCTATAACAAAAATATTCTGTACGTTCTTGACTTCAATAAACTTTACCATTCTCTATATTTAAACGACGTTTTGAGATTCGTTGTCTCGCAAGGTCTTCATAGGCAATGCAAATGATATTAGAGTTTATGTAAAAAACGTTTGCGTAATACTGTGATAAAATATAGTTTTTAACAGAATTTGAATATAATTGCAAGATATCGTATGGAATTGGTATAATTCGAGTCACAAATTACTTATAAATATTTGTATCATTTCTTATATTTATACAGTGAAGTAAAGAAATCAAATCTCATTGCCTACAACTGATGTGTATTGTCGAAAGTAATTTCACATAATTTGCGATTCTCTTAAGTTTTTCATATATGTGAAAAGGAATTAAAAAAATATAGAAAACGTTTGTCTCAAATATGAACTAATAACACAAAAGTTTAATTCTCGAGTTATAAATAATATAAAACTACTTAAGGAACAAATAAATTACATCTTCTAGTGACATATTTATCCACGATATAACAATTTGGTAGTAATCGTGCAACCTAAAAAATAATCAGAGGTCAATAATATGAAAACCTCGTTTCAGATATGAATAAATAAAAAAAAGACAAATCCCTTTTATTTATTCCAATCAAATTGAAATGTATTAACTCATATTAACACCATAGGTTCTTTTCTTTTTCATTTCTACATCTTTCACTCTGTCATTCATTCCTTTTTTCCTCTTTTCTCTTTTCGCTTCTTTCATTTTCTTTCTTTTTCTTTCTTTCTCTTTCTTTCTTTCTTTCTTCCTCTTTCTTTCTTTCTTTTCTTTATATCTCTTTCTATCTCTTTCTTTTTCGTTCTTTTTCTTTTTTCTTCCTTTCTTTCAATCTTTTTCTTTATTTCCTTCTTTTCCTTTCATTCTTTCTCTTTCTTTTATTCATTCATTTTTTTTCTCCTTTCTTTCCGCGTTTTACCTTTCTTTCTCTCTTTCCTACTCTATTACTGTCTCTCCATCTTTCTCTCTTTTCTCTGTCTTTTTTTACTATTTCTTTCGTTCTTTAATTCTTTTTTCTTTCTTTTCTTTCTTTATCCCTCCATTCCTTTCTTTCTTTTTTCTTTTCTTCTTTCACTCTTTCTTTCGCTCACTTTTCTCTATCATTGTTTTACTTTTTTTCTCTATCTTTCTTTCTTTCCCTCTCTCTTCACGTGTATTGTCTAACGTAATTTCAAATAATTTGTGACTTTTTATTTTTTTATATATGTCAAAATAAATAAATAAATATAGAAAACTTTTGTATAAAATATGAATTGATAACACAAAATTTTATTTCTCGTTTATAAATCGCATTAAACCACTCAAGGAACTTATAAATTACATGTTCTAATAATATAATGATGTACAATATATCACTGGTTGTATTTATGCAGCATATAAAATCGTGATCCGAGATTAATATAATAAAGAATGTGTTTTAGATATCAACAAATATAAATAAATCTGAAATCTCTTCCATTATGTTATTCAAATGAAATTGTGAAATACAACAACAGATTCTTGTTTTCTTTCTTTGTCCCTACTTCTCACTTTCTCCCTCTCCCACTCTCTCTTTCTCTTCACCGTCACAGGATACACCGTCATTGGATGTGAATTTGCGACGAAGGACATTCGTGTGGGTGGAAGATTCCAAATACAATGAGAAACATGAGATGCACACTATCTTCTATTCTCCTTTAAAAATAACATTAAAATGACTTATCTACAAACACATCAATGGTAAACCAAAAAGTACGGGATGTGAGTGGAAATTATTTCACTGCATCTATACCAAACTTTACCGATAATGCGGATTAAACATGTACAAATTATACTATGAATACAGTATATTTAAGAAAAGTAAAAGAGTTGGAACAGTTTTTGAATATTTTTCAAAAGTATACTTTGACCTTCAAATGAAGTAGCCTTTGCGTTCAAGTAAAGCGAAAGATTAAATTCTCTCTCTTTCTAGGTATTCTTGGTTGAAATTATTTCTTTCATCTACACTATAAGAAGAAAGGTTTGAAGTACCTTTTCTGATCAGACGGCTTCGTGTTACTCTGTAGAGGGGGAATTTGAGTTTATGGAGCTTAGTAAAATTGGACGATGCGATTACTATTTTATTGCTACGAAAACTGTTAGTTTAAATTAATAGAGTATATACCTTTTACTTTAGTAAATATTGTTCTTCAAATGTATAAAGTTGTAAATCTAGATACTATATGAATAATTATTTATTGAAAATATGGTTTGGATATATATTAGTCCCGTTTTTTGTTCAATATTTTTATTAAAATAAAGTTTTAATACTAGGGGTATAATTACGAACTCGTGAATTTCTGTTGATATCATTGTTTTCTTTAAATATAAATTATTTGCTTTTAAACTCAATATAAATTTTTTTTGCACATGTTTATTGACATTTTGAAGAACTTTTCTAAATTCCTCGTAAAATATATCATTGAACACTTTCATTTACACATGAAGAATCTGAAATATCAAAACTTAAAGAGAACGTGAATAGAAATTATTTTATGGAAACTTTGTCGTCTCGTCGGCAGATGAACTTCGTCGTAAACTGCCCTGCTACGTTGCCATGTATGTCGTAATGCTACGTTGCCGAATTGACAATTGCTCAGCGTATGTTTTAAGATTTTTCTAAGCAATGTGTGAGCATGAATTAAGGTTTCGTTCATTACAGCTCCCAAACAGATATTACCAGCTGAATTGTGGTATAAACCATTTTCAAAAATCAGTTCACAAGTGTCACTGGGATTAGAACCCACTTTGTGGTAACAGAATATTCATAGCAGCGCTGTACTGTTCTCAGCCAATTACACTTTTGCTGGAGGAGGTAAAATATCTGTTGAAAAATTTGAACAAGTAAATAGTCACTCAAGTCAATGATGCTATGTCCAGCCATTTCGTTCACAATTTGTTTAAACTCAAAGGCGTAAATTTTGAATATACCTAAGAGGTTTGAATAAATAGTTTATGGAAAATCAAAAATCAAGGGATGTTACTCAATTGGCACAAAGAACATATAGTTCCCAGATTGTCCACTCGTTTTAAATTGCAATATCTGACCAATGTCTGAACAATAGTTATTAATGGTATTTTTTTGTGAGAAGGTACGGTAACAGCAGAAGCAATATATAAAGAAGACTATTTCAAACATAAATCCCAATGCGCGAGTATATGCAAGGAATCTTGTGTGAATTGGGGAATTGTTTTGAAGAATGTGTTTAGTAAATTTCAGCCAAGTATAATATTAGCATTAGGGAACCAAATAAAACTTAAGGTAATCCCAACAGAAGAAAAATTGTTTAAAATTAAATAGTGAACTAGTGATAAATTTGTATATTATGGTTTGGTACACAGTATCTTCCATAGATCAACAGCATGTAATACTACATGAAATTTGAGGGCATATGTGAAAGAAATTGTAATGCCCACTTTAATGCAAAATACATCACATGATATAGTATATCCTTTAATTTGGATATCCTATTGTTTGGAATAAAACAAATTCATTAAATTGGCTTATAGGCTTATACATTTATTATACATTGGTTAATTAAAAAATTAATATATTTTAATCGGAAAGCTGTATAATAAGGACCTGTCAGTGAATGATTCTGAATTTAAGTAAACTACGAGATTTTCAATAAAAATTCATATTATGGGAATTAGAATCTTTCATCAAAATTTGCAGAAGGGAAAATTAGGAAGAAAAGAAATTATTTGAAGAAGAATGATACGGATATATCTTGCTTACAAAAGGTGTACGCATTGTGTGGTGAATTGAGATAGGAGATACATACTCAGTTACAGAACAGTGAGTAAAAAGAATCCATGGGCAGCTGTGGTAGCAACTGATGATGTGGCAGAAATGTTGGTAATAGATGAATTTTTGAGTGCAACACCTAATGAATTAATTATTAAGTGTAGAAATATAGATATAGTAATTGTAAATGTATATAGTCGCTGTGGTGGAGGAATGAAACAGGATATACTAGTTTTAAAGCAAATTCTTAATAAATCCGAGGGAAAAGATGTACTGATGTGTATTGATGCCAATGATAGGAGATTACCGTAGTTATCTCATATAGGGAAATGAGATAACTGCGGTAAGAAGAATGCTGCTTGAGAAGTTTATAATAGAAAATGGAATAGTTACCTTCTATTATAATTTAGATACTTTTATAGGTAATGGAGAAAGCTCAGTTATAATTTAACTTTAAGTGCCGGAATGAGGCAACATAAAGTGACCAATGGAACGTGGTATCAGATGTAACAAGTAACCACAGGGGAATAATGCTTAAGTTGACAAAGAAAAGTAATTTTATAAGAGAGATAATGATTGAAGAAGCAAATTATCACAGAATTAACTGAGAGCAATTTGATAAAGGAATGAAAAATTAAGAAAATAAAAGTGGAAGATGACGCAGGCACAGCAATAGATGAGTTGCATATAACAATTATCAACATATGTGCGAAGTACCAAAAATAAAAGACGAGAAGCGAGTGGAGGGGGCAGCGGTGGTGGACAAAAGGTTTCGCAGAATTAAAGAGAGCGAGAAATAAAGTGAAGCGCAAAGTGAAGGAAGCGAGGAGGAAGTGCAGAAATGAAGTTAACATACAGGAGGATTACCGCAAGGTGAGAGATAAATTTAAGATATTAGTACAAGTATAGAAGAATGAAAACTTTCTTGAGAAATCCCATAAAAATTGGGCGTCGATAAGATGAAAAGAAGACACATGGCACAGCGTAAAAGAAAATGGATATTGTATGACATATTGAAAGAAACCACTAGATAAATTATTTAACTTTTGAAGATATGAGATGGGGATGACGCGCGAAGAAAATAAAGGAGTGAGGATGGAACTACAAAAGAGAAAATAAATAGAGAAATTGAAAAACGGTAGAAGTCCAGGATTTGATGGAAAAACCCATGAAGTTGTCAAAAGAGGGTTTAAATAGATGTTTAATTTAATAAGATATACAATAAATGTGTTACGAGCGAATAACCAAACGCCGTAAAACATAAATAATATACAGGGGGTGCTTGTGTGTTTCAACAAGCCTGGGAGATTAAAGAGTATTAAGATTCTTTTGCGGAATCGCTTCGGTTTCAACAAAATTCACATTTATTACATTATCACATTTATACATATATTTCCTTAAATCTACAGTTGCTGAATTACTAATTGACATGGTATATAGCAAAATTGATGTTGTTTGTTGTGGGAAAACAACTCTCTGTGAATAACAGATTCTACAGAGTTATAAATAATTACATAAAATACAAACATTGGTTCATATTAAAGTTCTCATCCCATTTCCCCATTAATGCAGAATTACAAAGGATTTGACAAAGTTTGAAGTGTGACTGGTCAGTCTACACAAAAAAAAGATCCCTCCGTTTTCGAGTTTTCGAAAACTGCCCCCCCATACGTCAACTAAGTGAACATTAACAAAGTACCTGCTTGTACATTATAATAGGTTAATAAATAACCAAGAATATTTGCAGGCTTTTTGAATATATATCAGGAAAGTTATCATGATATGGTCCTCATTAACGAGGAATAAAATACAATTACTCAAGACTCAGTGATCTTTGAGCAAAGGTCTCGTTGATACGAGAAAGATACTTATGAGTTGGCTTGTGACAACGTTGACCTCGCGGTGGCGGTTGCTTCTGGCCTGGTACACGGCGAAGTTGTTGAATGGTTTGCTTGAAGTTCCAGCTGCTTCTGGCTGAAGACTGAAGTCGAACCAAGACAGTGGAGTTGCTCGTTTCAACATGCTACTAAAACTTAGAACGTAGAATGAGCAATTGTGCTCGTAGTTATGAAGTGTGCGTACTTAGCACTGTACTGCATAATAACACAACACTTATATGATTCCAGTTACGGCAATCATAGTCCAAAAAATCTCTACACTATACTAGCGTATAACACAACATCGACGACACTTGTCCCTACGTCGGGACTCACGAAGTTCTAATGGGTACTGAGTGGCTGAAAACAGCCGTATTTATAGGTTGTTCACAGAACGTGTATAATGAGCACGTTCACAAATGGTGCTCATGGAACGTGCATAACGGGCACGTTCATGGATGCTGACTCATGGAACGTATATATTGGGAACGTTCATGAATCGTAGTTCATGGAGTCTACACATAGTATCGAGTGCATCGATTGTATCTGAGTTAACTATCGATAAGTATCGATGTAGCTTAAAATTCGAATAGCGCCAATTTTGAATCAATGTTTATTACAGACACTGGATAATTATACACAAAATAAACATGTTTATTAACAAATATAAATAATTAATAACAATTATATAAACAATTAATAACAATTATAAATAACAACCCCTTACAAACTTTTGGTTTGTAACAAAATGTATCTCAGTTAGATACACCCCAAATGTCTAAAAAGTAGGAAAGACTAAGCTCTTCATAAAATGCAATGATACGTGGTCGACAAACTCGAAATCATATAGACCAATTACTCTGATACTAACTCTACGAATGGTACTGGATAAATGGATAACAGTAAGATTGACAACATATTTGGAAGAGAGACAACTGTTAAACAGTAAGCAATGAAAGAGACGAGGGGCAGCGAACCGTGAAAGATCTAATAGATATCATATCGGCAAGAGAAGGAAGGTATGGTAAGTGTTTATTTCTTGACATAGAGGGAACATTTAACCGCAGATTGGGAAATTATATTGATGAATTTGCAATAAAAGAATGGACAAGCGAAAATTATACGCGAGATGTAAGTTGGATGTCCGCACGGCAGTAATAATGGTCCAATATTATGGAACATAGTAATGGATAAGTTTCTAAAAGAATTGCCGGAGAAGACTATCTGAATTGAATAATGGAAAAAAAACAAGAAGATATATAATAGAAGAAATGCGAGTAGGGTATTCAAAATTCAATGTTCGGAATAGAAACCTGGAAAAGCTGTATAAAAGAGTCATACCTCAGGTAATATATTATGTGTGGGGCGTCAGATTAGTATATCAAAACTTTCAACAAATATTATAATTACAACGGCTATGTTTAATAAAATTGAGTGGTTGCTATAAAACAGCACCTACTGATACATTACAAGTGTTGTTAGGAATACGGCTAATAGATATACAGATTCAGAAAACTACATTTCGGAAAAGACTGAAAGAAACACGGGAAATAACATTCAACCTGGAGAAAATTAACAAAGACAATAAATTTGGAAGAAGAAAATAAACAAATGAATTAATAAAGGATTTGCAAATTCGATGGGATAAAACGTGTAAGGGCAGAAATACTCATGCGTACATTCCTAAAGTAACCTTCAAACAGAGGAATAAAAAACAAAACATGATTTTTATGAAGTTTCTTTATAGCCAGGGAATTTTTTTAAAAACATATGTAAAGAGGATTGGAAAGTATGTAGAGGCAAATTGCTTGTGTGGCAGAGATGTTGAGGATCAATATCATGTATTTTGGAAATGAGGTTCTTATGGCGAGGAAATGGAAATTAATCAAAACGGATCCCTGTAATGACTTTGTTAAATGCAGGGTGATCTAGATCTAAGTTCAAAATAAATGAAAAAACAGGTAATGATCTATCAGGAAAAAAGTGAACTATATGAAAACTACCTGCAGGAGGTATTGATTGATAGAAATTGAATGAGTGTGTCGTGGTACAGAGGAATATATGGAATATGTTGAAGTTTGGCATAGTGCACATAACTTATCGCATAGTGCACATAGTTTACAAACAATAAATGTTGATAACGCACTTGCGCGTAAAACCTTAGTCATGAGTTCAATCCTGGGTCCCATATCCCAATTTCATTCAGTAAAACAATTTATTTGTTAACTTGTGGTGTGTTTTACTTTGTTACAAGATATTCTAAAGTTTTACTATATTGTGAGTTTCTAAATTTATGAACAAAAGAGACCAAAATTACTTTCTTCCGCATGTTCTGTAAAATAGCTTTAAGTTTTTAAAATGCTATTACTAAACTCAACATTTCTATCTAACTTAATGAATGATCATAATCTTAATTCTTAAACGTCCATAAATTAAAAACACATTTAGAATTTCCAATAATTCAGATTAGTAAAAATACAACTGCATTGGTATTTCTCAAAACCATGAGACTAAACATCGAGTTATAACTTCAACATAAATAAATTTACAGACACATTTAAGTATCAATCATTATAGCAAAGACGAGAAAAAGAATTCATGCACAAACAGAAACAATAATAAGTATGATAATAAATAAATGCTTATTATTAATTATGGAAATATTTACACGGATATTTAAACGAATCGATGTGCTAAAGATAATTTTAATGTTTTCTTAAATAATAAAGTGTCCCATGTATAAATTCTCAGTGTTTGCCCTAAGCCAAGAATCATTGTAGTTTTCATATGTAACGTTGAATTCTCTGATATATTGTAGAGTTTTCAAAGTTTCACTCGGTGTGTTTTTATATTTAATATTTTCATTATGCACTTCAACATTTTGTCTTCAAGTGTATGGTATGTATAAATGGTTTTATTCACATGATAAGTGATTGGGGTGAGTACTGTAATTTCTTATACCAATTATCTAAAAATTAACTTCCTTCCTAGATCATAATTTGGAAGTTTTCTTATGCAAAAATGCTTACATTTATGAAAGCATCAGAAAGATTAAAAATGTATTTAGCAGAATATGTGAAGAAAATATTCTACAACGTTATCACAAAACTAAATTTACATTGCAAACACATTACCAAAAATCTTAATTTAATCAATAATGCAAAAAATGTATGTGAGAAAGTAGACAAAACTATCCGTGACAAAATCCACGAGTAAAAATTTTCAATTATTAAATTTAATTTAAATGTAAATTAGTAAATTTAAATCCACGTTTACAAACATTAACATTAACAGATGTCTTCATTCTATTTTCACCCTCGTACCCATTCTATGTTTACTTCCGAAACTAACGTCAGTGAAGTCATGAGAATCATCAGCTCATTAAAAAACCAATTGTAAACAGGCGTAGATGATATACCCGAGTTTATTGTTAAATTTTCGTCCCACTCTATATTAAACCAATTTATAAATATTATTAACAGTTCTTTATCGAAAGGTGTGTATCCTAACATATTTAAAAGAGCTATAGTGAAACCCTCACTCGAGATGGTATTGCATTCTTTCCAAATTCCATTCTTTATGTATTCGTGGACATCCATATCAATGGCTAACTTCTTATTTAAAAGATAGGTAACAACAGGTAGAAATATCCTATACTAAAAATAAAATACTTCAGCGTTGTCTTTCAGAAACAAAGCCACTAACTTGCGGAATAACCCAAGGTTCAATTCCCGACCTTGTACACTTTATATTGTATGTGAACGATATGTCATCATCCACTCAGATTGCAAAATGGTTCATTTTGCTGATGACACTAATTTACTATGTAAACACGCCAACGCTCAAAAAGATTTGTTTAACCTTTCGACTTGGTTTCATTCAAATCATATCATTGTAAACACTGACAAACCATGTGTCTATGTCATTTCACAATCGTATCACAAATTATTTACCCCACGTTTCTCTTTCTTTAAACGGAACACAATTAAAACATGTTACGAATACAAAATTCTGNCTCTTTCTTTAAACGGAACACAATTAAAACCTGTTACGAATACAAAATTCTGAGGTCTTCATATTCAAGACAACCTCAAATGGAATTGTCACGTTGACAATCTTTAATCCCAATTAAGCAAATTGTGTTACGCATTTCGAATTCGAGTTAACACAGGTAGTCCGCGTATTTCCCGTTGCGTTTATTATGCAAACGTTTACTCCCATTTTGTTAAGACGTTACCTTCTGGGGCAATTCAGGTCACAGCATTCAAACATTCGGAATTCAGAAGACGATAGTTACGATAATTTGTAAATTTCACCCCTCAAACTCGTGTAAACCTTTATTCAAGGAATTAAATACCTTAAGACTTCCCTACATTTATTTTTATGAAACAGTCGTGTTTGTTAAGACCGAATTCAAGAAAAGTCACCCTTGCTTCATACGAAACATTATCGTTCCCGAACATAATACTCGTAATAGTAATAATACTCATCGCCCTAGAGTGTCAACCACAATTTGCCAAAAAGGACAATATCATTCTGGAATCGTTCTATACAATTCCCTGCCCAAGAATA
>NNCF01126408.1:238230-319549 GCA_002313205.1 Laupala kohalensis | reverse complement strand
GAGATTTGAATAATTCCATAATTAGAATAATAAGATCATCCTTGTTCGGGAGTATAAAATTCAAAAGAGAGGAAGGGAAGTCTTCCGACTCAATAGAAATTCAAAAGGCCGGCCGTTGAGAGATGACGAAGGCAGCGTTCGCATCTGGTATGGCGCAGACCCACTGTCGGCTCTTTGGTGTCGAAGGAAATTTACAGCTTTTTAGAAATAGCAAGTTAGCGAGGGGGTGGGGAAAGCGACCCAACCCGACCGCAATAACCCAGCATGTGCGAGGGTAGAAACAAGAACCAACTTGTCCGTAAAATCGTTGGGAGTAAAGATCGTTGCAAGAAAACGTTGAAAATTATTCGAAGCCCTTTAAAATTTCCCAATCAGAATCTAGGCGTAAGAAGGGGGAATCGTTTTGGCATTGGAAGTTTCGGTCACGTGGAATTCAAAATTTGGAAGATCTGGAAATGGAAAAATAGGTAGAGGTGGGGAGTAAGACCATTTAAGGAATGGAAAACGAAATTACGCTCTCACATTTCTCACATCGCAGACATCGTTTAGATTTTTCAGTCAGATCAGATCGCTTAGACTTTTCGCTCAGCTCACAGCGCTGAGACGTTTTTTTGACATCGCTCGCATCAGTCATTTTGCGCAGCTCAGATATTAGATTTTCGCAGTCAGCTCACATCACTTACATCGCTGAGATAGATTTTTCGCTCAGCTCAGATGTTTCTAGCTCGTAGCCGCAGACGCTCACGATCGTATCAGCGTCGTCAGATGTTTTGAGCTCGAGTCGAGTGTTCGTTGATTTTTTTATCATCGGGACAATTTAATAAGTTGATCTCGATCCGAGCCACGGACGAACTATTTTCGGGTGGTCATTCGGACGAACGAGGTTATGCTGACACTGCGCTCGGAGGGGCCGAGTTCGCAGAGAAAGATTGGAGCAACTTCCGGTAGTCGTCATTGATGACACCAAAGCGATCGCCCGAGATTGGAGCCTGGCTGACCTTGCGACGGACACCACTCTACGGTCTGCCCTGGTTGGTCATCTTCAGAGGTATTTTACGACCGTTGATAATGTTTAAACCAACGTCGTATTGCGCTTGCGCGTAATGAATCAACTGGCATAAATTATAAAAAAGGGGCACGAACTTTGGACTAAATCAGTGCCAAGACAGATTTAATTGTTGATAAAATTATGCCATGGTTAAACTCAGTGTATTGCTATTGTTTGAGAGAGAGGGAGATTTAATTGGTTATATGATAATATTCTTGTTAAATTCAGTGTATTGCTATTGTTTGAGAGAGAGGGAGATTTAATTGTTGATAAGATAATATTATGGTTAAAGCCAGTGTATTTTAGTTTTTGAAGGGAAAGATGTCATTTAGGTGGTAGTGTTTATGTTCTTATTTGACCACCATTTGTGTGTGTTTCTTTTGGGGGAAACAGCATGAGGGGTTTTGTTGTAATCGAAACAAGGGTAATTAAATTAAATGGATTTATTTGTCAGTAGCGTTTTCCTTGAGTGGAACCATTGTATGACCCTTTCCTTCATTAAAAAAATGCGAACCCCAGAAATTATTGTGGAACCCTGAGATAAAATAGTCGAGGCGCTCAAAATTTAAATGCAGTGTATTTTTTAACCACTAAAGTTTCGTTCTGCCACAATATGTAAGTCTTGAATGTTAGGCGCCTAATTGTCCTAAAATGTGGAACAATTAATTAATGATATTCTAGGGTAATTAGGAACTCAAAAGAGCACATGAGATTTCAGGGTGTTTATCGAAATGAATTTAGGGTTCGAATTATTTAACTAGCTGAACACACATACGGGGTTCCTTATCCATAAGGAAAACGCAATTTAAAAACAAAACAACAAATTGTTTATTGAATACTGGGACGTAATTTCTAAATCTACAATGCTTTCGTCCTTCTGAATCCCCATTATACATTCCCCCCCCCCCAAAAAAAAACAAACACAAAACAGAAAATCTTGACGTGAAACACAAACATGCTATTATCTCGTCATCAATAAAGATGCTAATTGCAGATATTGATTAGAATACATGAATAATTAAACACTGAATCGCTCATCTTCTTGATAATGCCCTCATGGATCAAACTAATGTTCTTAACGTTCTGAGCGGGGCCGTAATAGTTTTATACTCGTAGCACTCGCTGATCTTCTTCGCAGCTAATTACCTTACCACTGGATGCAACCAGCTTGTATTTGTTACCTTATACCAAAGATGGATGATCATAGCATTGTGGTGGTGCGGGTATACTTTCCCTAGTGACCCAAAAAAACTCGCCTCCTCCCGAGGATGCCCATCCATTTCGGAGAAGCCGACTCTCAGTTCCGGGAACTATTCGCGTCAGCTGGTTTATTTCTGGCTCTGCAGAACGACACCGTCATCTTCCTGAAACTCACCCAATTCACAGGAATTCGGTCCGCTCTCCACACGAGGTGATCGAGATGATAATTTATAGACACAAATCCCGAATTGATCAAGTTCATACTCAAATCATATTCGAGTGAGTTTTGCCTACGTGATAATTAGATTGGTTTCGGTAAGCGTCTCCAATGATCATTCTCGAACCCGAGTTCAGAATTGTTCAGAATGTGTATAAATTGACAAGTCCGAAATGATGCTCCAAAAAATAAACTGTCTTAAAATCTCTGAACAAACGAATGAATATTTCGAAGTCTCGAAATATTTCACAAAATAACTCGAAGTAGTATCCGAACACGTAACGAAGTGCTTCAATAAGTAAGTCTCTGAGCGCAACGAAGTGAATCGAAGAAATATCTGAATCTGAATGTCTCGACGTGTCCGAAGTCCGAAGAGAGTCTGCTGACTACTTCATCTTCCTCTCTGATTAATTCGCTCCCCACATATACTAGCGCCTCCGCCTCCCGTGACTCCAAATTTTGAAAGAAAAAAATCCCACGACGAGTGCACGTTCCCAGCCACTCCTGACGTTGCTCTTTAAAGAAATTCGTTAGCTAACATTCAATCGTCTTTTCACTGCAGCAACGCTTCTTACGGGCGAGGCATGTTTGTCCCTCTCTTTATCTTATCTTACCACCCACACTTTCAAACGCGTCTCATCAGCAACGCACGCCGAAGGTTAAATCGTTGTTTACTTTTATTGCACCGAACCCATACATTTCGGTCTTAACTACGCAACCGCCGTGGTTCCTTGAGTGAATGTACTTTTAATATACGCAGTCTGCTTTCTAACGAAGACCTTCCCTTTCAAAACATACTTTGTGGTTCTCTGCCTCTCAAATTTATGGTTCCTTTCATAGTCTTATCTCGCCCCACTGAAAATACTTGCGTCAACGCTACTTCTGTTAGGTTTCAAATACATCGACTCGTGTTGATCTTTGTTTTAATTAATTTAGCCTGAGAATTATATATATATATATATATATATATATATATATATATATATAAAATTCTCAAGCTAAATTAATTAATTATACATTTAGTGTACGTTACTGACGATGGCTGCTATGCAGCCGAAAAAGCTTTTTAACATTAAAACAATGAGCAACATACAAAAGACGTTTAATTTATCACTTTGATAATGTTGCTAATGCTCCACAATTACCAAGTATACAATCTGTTGCAGGAAACCATTAGAACAAAGGTGGAGAACGTGACTCACGATGCAGGAAAAGAACTAATGACATAAAAATACACTGATTTAGTATAAATATAGATCTTGACATAAATTAATAAAATAAAAGTAAAATCATAGAACTTCTACCATAGATATCTAATAACACCAACCCAAATAAATAATAATATTCTGTAATAGTAGAAAATAATAGTATCTTTATGCCAACTTCTACCTAGACTAAATTAAATTAATAATGGTAAATGTATAAAAATTACTATATTGTCATGTGTAAAGTTTATTTTTATTCAACTATTCCCGGGAAGCAGAGCAGGGCATAAGATGCGCATTTCTTGTGCATTCAAAATCGCTGTTTGAATGCATTTTAAACACCCAAAATATTTTTAAAATTATAATTTCTGTAGATTCCCCGGAATTTATTTACGGATTTCGGAAGATGAATGTCAGCAGTCTAGTTCTTCGAGGTTTTAAAAACGCGCATAAAAATCGCGGTTAAGGCGCTTTTAATTTGTTTAACGTAAGTTCAAGTTAATTCAAAATATATTCTAAAAAGTTACCTTTCATATTATTTCTTGTATTCTTCTTCTTCCTAGAATGATTATAGGTGAGGTGTTGACAGAAAATGTTCAAAATATAATTAAATAATAAATTGTATTTTGTACTCTGTCGATATTTTATTAGCGAAAAGCTTTAGCCCTCGCTTAGCGAACATCATTAGTGCTAAAACAAATATAGGAACACAAAATCAAAATTTCAAGATACATTAAAATAAGTGAAACGATTAAAAATATTTAAAAGGAGGGGGAAGGCGAGGCACCTGTGAAAATTGAATTTCCCAGTTTCTTTTCTTAAAGTATTAAAATTTTACCACATAACAAATCGATTGAGGTAACAAATTCCTCAAATTTATTTTGCACTATTTGTATTAGATTTATTTATAATAATTTTTTGTTATTTTTCAATATCTGTTAAAAATGTTTCTTGTTAAAAAAATTGCAGATCACTTTCATTTTGTAACCCCATCTTCTTTAGACCTATAGGTCTAAAGGAAAGTTACTTATATTAATTTTTATTTACGTGTGGGTTTTTAAAAAATTATTAAACTTTTTGACTAACAATAATGAAGAAACTTTGAACCACTTAAATGTTTACTTTATCGCAGAAGGAAATCCAAATTAGTCTGGGCACTCTGTATAAGTAAGTTTTATTCTTTATATATGTATCAAACTACTGTAAATATAGAAGACTGAAAACTACTGTAAGTATAGAAATATATTATACTGTAAATATGAACAAGACCATAATTAAAATATTATGACATTCGGGATTTTTTAATACTGTAATTTTCTGCAAAAACTAATTTTCGGATAAAGGAGTTCGAATATTCAAATTTATATTATGGTTCTCACTGACCTTAGAAACATCCAGCTGCATAAGTGGGGCCCTTTACTACCTTCTTGAAGTATTCTTGCCTCATTACTTTCTAATAAATATAAATAATGTCAGAGAGGTGTATCTCGTCAGCTGCTGTGACGTAGCCGCCACCGCCGCCACCTCGCGTCACAGTCGTGAACAGTAAATCTGCAGTGTTAACAATATATATGTAAACGAGAAGCAACACAGAGTGGGACCTTTTCCTTCCTGGCCAGCGAATGAGCTATAGGGTATCTTGACGGGGACCGATCGTGCGGACCTTCTCCAATTCCCACCTCAACATAAGGTTCTCAGTATTGGGGACCGATCGCGACAGTGCCTTTACCTCCCAGCACTCTAAACTCCCTATCTTTTCAGACGAGCTTTTAGCTTACTCTCGACACTTGGTGTGGGGTAAATCTCTGGCAGAGGAGTAAAAGCGAACTCTTTTTTTTTTGTCTTTTCTTTATATTTTTTCTCTGCCGCTCAGTTATACTCATAATTAGGAACAGAAACAAAAAACGACACTCTTGTCGGTTAAAACTATGAACGGACAAATAGAATGTGTTAGTAAGCCAAGAAATTTTGGCGTTTATATAACTAACGTTCTGGAAGAATGTAATAGACCTTTCTATGCTTAACTTATGGAGAATTGATAAAATTACAGAGGGAAAATATTTTTTTTAACTGTAAAGAACTTTGTTTATTTTGGATATTTTATTCTTTCTTGTTTTCCACCGTCTCAGCGGTCGTGAAATAAAATTCATTTATTTCATGGAAGTTGAACAAAGCAAGACTTTTGGAGACTTTTGTTTGATGTCTAGGTTATTGCACTGTGGAGTGACATCGATTATTCGTGTCTCTGGTGACCCTTTTTATAGCAATTTTTTTTCATTTTGTATTATAGTGAACTATTTTCAGTTATATTGAGTCGTTGTGAGGGGTCTATGGAAAGTATATTATTTTTGTATATTTATTATTGAGATTCGTTACTTATACAAGATGGATTTACCTTTAGTATGGGAAACACGGAAAGAGAAGGATTTTGTAAACTTTTCAGTAAATGTAGTGGACGAACAAGTGAAACAGGACGATCCTTCACAAAGTATGTCTCAAGAAACAGTGACTAATCGCTCGCATTCAGTTAGTCCAGGGTTCAGTAGTAATGTAATGTTAATTCCAAATTTCACTGGGGATGATGACGTCACCGTGGAAACGTTTTTGGACAGATTGAGAATCATTTCACATTTCAATGGCTGGAGTGAAACGCAGATCTTCGCAGCTGCTAGACTGCTAGGGTAACACCATCGGCATATTACAGAATCCTATAAAAAATTTGACATTTAAAAGACAGGTTCTTATCAAAAATGTCCAAAATTGCGTTGAAAAGAATGTCCACCTCGTGTACGCAACGTCCGTTGGAATCCGTCGCAGAGTTCCTACCCGGCCTCGGGGAGTGTGTAGAAAATTAATTAATTCCTGTGGCGGACTGGTATCGGACTCCTTGGCAAATATGTTCAATGAACGATTACTCTCGCAGTTTCTGGCGGGATTAAGGGAAGAAATAGGACGCTTCGTTATGGTCAGAAATCCGAAAAGTATTCTTGAAGTGGAAGATTTTCCGTTAACTGAGGAAACAAATATGCGGGGGTACAACACTACCAACAGCTTTGAGACAAGCTGTTTCGCGATTCAGAATGTAGCTTAGATGCAGAGTCAAATAGGAATATTCCAAGTTACAATCACATTCAGCAGGAAATGGAACAAGCACAGAATGTAATAGCGTCAGGAAAATCCGAGCGACCTGCTGACACAACACCTTCGCAAAGCAGGACACTGACAAGCTTCAAGTGTAATAGGATCGGTCATATTCGCCGCTAATGCCGTGCAAAAGTCCAAAACTGTTTTTATTGTTGAAATAGTTCGCACTTAGCAAAGCAGTGCCCTCTAATTTTGTGCGCTATTTGCCGGTCCAGTGGGCACTTACCAGTATCGTGCCCGAATAAAACCACGGGAAACTAGTCAATCCCGATCCAGCAGAGGTCGAGCAACCAGTAATTTTAGCAATAACACCAGAAGCTGGTTTAACAGTACAAGTAAAATAACATTGTAAAATAATTTTCAATTTTAAATAGATACTAGTGCTGCAGTCTCGATTTTGCACAGTAAAAATTTTACGCACGAAAAATATAGTTTAAAGAATATAAAACGAATATTAATAGAACCTCGGGTCACTCTTTGAAAATTTTTGGAGAATGAACGTTAACACTTTATTGATAGTAGTCCTTACCCACACGATATCCTTATTGCAGATATCGGTAAAATGAACAGTACAAGGGTATAGATCCAACTAAGAGACCTTGGATTCCCAGACAACTAAATTCAAGAAAGTTCGCGAGGATATTGGAAAAGCTTAATGTATATGTTGTTCCTGAATACTTGAATGAAGTGTGTTCTTTTGAGAAATTGCATAACCTAATCTATTGCACTGCTCTTACAGCTACCAGGTGGAAATGTGCAAAAATACTGGAGATTGGGAAGAGGACTAGACACTGTCATGGAAAGATGCCTGCATGAAAAAAAGACTGATCCGAAGAATTGAAATAAAGAGAGCTAAAATTGCACGTTTGCTCCAATATGTGAAGGGATGTCCCAGGTGAAGGCTCAAAAACAAAGTCAGTGCAATTCTTCAGAAATACAAGATTCACACTCCACGTGATCTGCTAAATAAACATATGTGAGTTCATCGACACACTGAAGTAGTCATTAGCCGCATTAAGTGCACGGTTACGACGATACTCGAAATACGATAGGAGAAAGGCAGAAAACAGGCAATTTGACAACGAAGAGTTGTTTTACAGAAAACTAATTTCAAAAAGAGGTTTCGGCAAACAAAAACTAGAAAACTATCCAACAATGAATCAAATAACTTTTTGATCAATATGGTCCAGTTACGCACAATGCAATGAAAATGCTGAATGTCTCAAAGAAGAGGTGTGATAAGGCCCGAGGACAATGCTGAATTTTATAAATACTTAGGGTATGAACAATCCAGGAAACTAGATCATTCTAGCATTAAGAATTCACTTGCAACAGAGTATAGCAAGAGAGTGCGGTATTGTGGCTAGGCTCGCACTCGCACTCCGGTGAGCAAGAAACGAGCATGTTTATTCTCATTTAGTTCTTAGTTTTAGTCAAGTTCTTCTGCTAAAAATTTCCTCACTGTATGACAGGTGTCCAAAATTACTGATCTCTGTTGAGCAACAACTTCTTTCCAGCGCCTAGTGCCTCAAGTTCATACTTAGTTGATTTTGAAACCATCCCTGTGGCCGAAATTACTATGGGCCGGATAGTGTGCATGTTGTGTCAAACTGATCTAAATAGTAAGCACCTCTTCCAAACTATTAACACCTTTGCAGTTCCTGTTCTGGCGTATTCTTTTGGCATCATCGCATGGCCAAAGAGATTTAGAGGGTATAATAAGGAATACTAAGGTTCAGCTAAATAAGTCAAGAAAACACCATGAGAAAGCAAACACTCTGAGATTAATTAACCGAGAGGGGACGGTGGAAGGGGGATGACTGATGTACAAATCCTTCTAATAGCCGAATTAAAACATTCAGATGCTATTTCCATCAGAAGAAAAATGAGTCACCTCTTCATCTGAGTGTATGTTCTGCAGACCCCAAGTATACTCCCTTGAACTTGGCCAGTAATGATATTCAGAATAATGAAATCACCCGTAGAAACTCAGAAAAACGTGATAAATGGAAAAGCATGCCTCTGCAAGGGAGACATGCCAATGATCTCAACCAAACATATGTCGACAAGCAAGCGTCGAATACGTGGTTGAGGCGTGGCGAACTCTTCCCAGAAACAAAGGGTTTCATGATAGCAATTCAAGATCAACTGATAAAAACAGTGAACTATCTGAAATATATCATTAGGGATCCGAATGCAGGGGACGATAAATGTAGGAAATGCAAGGAGAAACCTGAAACTATCCGACATGTGTCTGCATGCAGTGCTCTCTCTCAGTCCGACTACTTACGTCGTCACAAACAAGTGGTTGCTATTATTCAAATTAGGCATTAAGCTCGTACTGTTAAAAGAGAGTTCTCCATATTACAAATATATTTCTTCTCCTATTGGACACAGATTCGCTTTGTATAATGACAGATCTATAATTACATACAGATGGACCCGACATAGTGCTACGTGATAAAAGACAGAGAACTGCGTTTTTGATTGACATAACTGTGCCAAACACACATAATGTTGAGAAAACAATAATTGAAAAGAAAACCAAGTACGTGGACCTGAGTAACGAAATCAAGAAGATCTGGAAGCTCGATAAAGTGTGCATTGTGTCAATTGTTTTGTCAGCTACTGGTATAATACCAAAACAGTTGCACGAAAGCCTTAAGATTCTTGACTTGAATAAGAATATTTACATACTCATGCAAAAGGCTGTCATTCTAAATATTGTAAGAACATTGTAAGAAGATTCTTGAGTGATATATAGACGGATGTGCTTGGCTTTGTAGCCTGTACTTTGTCGTATACTAGCAGCAATGCTGAGGGAACAAACAAAATAATATTCCATGCTGAGGGAACAAACAAAATAATATTCCATGCTGAGGGAACAAACAAAATAATATAGTACAACATACCCTCTCATAATATTCAATCCATCCAATTCCGACCGCTCTTGGCACACGCTCTTCTTTCTTTCGATCAGTGGACAATGGACACATCGCCTTCCAGTTCCGAAGGATACGTGTCCGACTCGCACTCGGAGTTACATTCAGGTTACACCCATCCAGTCCAGAGAGGATGGGGGTCCGCGGACCTCTATCCATCTGGACCTGCTCATCTCTCGGCACCGCGAAGCTGCGTTGAAACCACGGATCACTTGTACAGTTGAAACTAGCCCCGAGTACATGCCGCTCAACGTTGAAGCAGTAATGGCTAATGAAATGTTGAAACAGGAAAAGACGATGAATATTGTCCCGAGAAACTTCTACAAAAACGTAAATTTTTTGAGGAATAGATGCAAGTTCCCATTTTTTCTTATGGTTACTTCTAAAAAATTCAATTACATCTTGGTATATTTTGGAGTTGAAAATTAATGAACTAATTTACTCTTTCCTGAAATTTTACTCTTCTTTTCTCTTAATCCTTTGACGATCATTCTCATTTTTTTATTTCTCTCTCTATACTTACTATACTCCTAAATCTTACGCAGATGAAACACCATTGTAGATGCACTTGGAAAATATAGTTGAAGGTTTGAGTACTAGATGTCAGGAATATAGTTGAAGACATGGATGAAAACATTCCAATAGTTGACGAACGTCAAAATTCTCGTGTGTGAAAAGCCGACAAATATCTAAATAGTGGCATTTTAACCATTAACTCTTATTTTGTAAGGTGAGACGTTATTGTGTTCGCAATTATATATTGGTTGTGCTAAATCTGTGTATATAATTGATCTGATTCCTCTCTTTTCAATAATTGTACTTGCAGGAATAGATCCCACGTTGGGAATAAGGAAATATGGCGGATAGTGCAAGTGAGAGTGATTCAAGTTCAATTGATGGGGGACCCATTATGATGCCTCCGTCGCCTGTAACGCGAGAACAATTGCAAAAAAGAATAGAATCTTTACAGCAGCAAAATAGAGTCCTAAAAGTAGAACTCGAAACTTACAAATTGAGAGTTAAAGCATTGCAAGAAGAGAATAGAGGGTTACGTCAAGCATCTGTGATAATTGTAAGCGAAGTTTCATTACTCTGCGAATTTAACACGCTTACTATTTGTGTGTTAAGAAACAATCGTCAGGCGTGCAGGAAAATTATTTTGCTTTGTCAAATTTTATCTTGTGCAGCACATGTGTGATGAGTGGATTTCTTGTTACAGCAAGCTAAGGCTGAACAAGAAGAAGAATTTATCAGCAACACGTTGCTCAAGAAAATCCAGGCTTTAAAAAAAGAAAAAGAAACTTTGGCGCATCATTATGAACAAGAGGAAGAATGTCTGACTAATGATCTATCACGGAAGTTGAATCAGGTATCTTTCTCTTCTACAGATTCATGTGTTCTTGGTTATCATTATTTACATTGGTCATTACTATAGATATATTAGTTTTCTTTCCTTGTATAGGGTAAGTTTGGTATTCATTTTGATGATGAGGATTAGAAGTAATGCTGAGTGTCTTGTTAGGTACCATAACATGGCTAATACTTGGAAAGTATGCTTGAAAAGAAGTGAAAATAATATGTTTTGGATTGTTAGAATAATTGTTCAGATTGGTTGTTTCGGGAGAATCAAACTTAATTTAATTTCAAACTTAAATATTTTGAATGTGTATTTGTTTGAATGTGAACATAATTACAGTAGAACCTCTATTAACTGTGTTCATGGTTAACCATGGTGCTCATTCTTCCGTTGAAAAAAATAATTTCTACTCGAAATTTACGTCGAAAAAAAAGAAAGAAATATGCAATTTGTACTACTATTTTGACAATAAATGTATTATCATATATAAATCCAACTACTTCGTATTATTTCCACAGTTGTACATAGGTTCCTCGAAACTGACAGACAGAGACTCTTGGGTACCAATAAAATTTTGATTTCAGGACATAATGATTTTGATAAATATTAGAAATGAAGTAAGGAAATTCATTTCAAACTGCAAGAAACGAAGACAGATTTCAACTCCTGATAACATGACATTCTACACACACATGTATGCGTGTTTATGTACATACATTATGTACAATTTATTAAATAAAGTGACCCAATTAACTGTAGTTTTCATTCATCCGTGCGACCCCTCCACCCCATTACCCCAGATAATTGAGGTTCTACTGTATCTTGTTTCTCTAATACTGGGTGAAGACTGATGTGAATGACATTAATTTGTAATAATGTTTGAATATTTTTAATACGATACTAGAGATCAGTATTATCAAGAAAAGCTGATTTGTATTTGATGTTACATTTTTAAAATTCTTGGAACTTTCTTACCCTAGACTGCTAAGTGATTTCTTTACATTGAGTGGCTAACAAATTGAATTTGTTCAGGCAATTGTGAAAGAAAAATCTGGTCATCTTGACTCTGTCCTGTGGGATGAAATTTTTGCATTTAGCTCAAGTGCATGGAGTTATTTTAATTAAATTTGAATATAAATGAGGTGATTGGATGATTTTTAAGGAGGAATAACTATTTGATTGTTATTATGGTGTGGTTACTTATTTGTTGGATTGTTCTATTAAATTAAGCTATTGTAATTGACATGTGTAGTAGGGTTTTGAAGCATATGATGTCACTGGTTTTCTTTGTTTTCAAATTTTTGTTGCGATGAATTTTATGTTTTTTGGTTATTTACCCAACTTATTTGAAAATTTATTTGAAAATTTTCATTTTCATGGATTAAAAAATTGAGTCATTTTGTTAAGCAAAGAGGTGAAAAATAAAATATGGAACTATTATTTATCTTTATTTTTTTCTTGCTACCAAATTAACAAATCAATAATTTTCATTCACCGTCAAATTTCATAGAAGTTTGTTCTCTTCATTAATTCCATAGGTTGGGAAATAGATCTTGTCATTGGAACTTAACATTTGATGTGAATACTATTGTATTGTATTCAATTGAAACAAATATTGTGGCATCACAGACTATCTGAAATGAATTGACACTAACTAGTAACAGTACTGATGGTGAAGTGAGGTGGGAGGGCTACAATTAATATGACTACAGTAGTCTGTCAATTTTGTAAATGTGTTTTGTGGAAAGTGTAGTTACAAAAGAATATTGCAGTATACCAAATACCTGAGTTATGTGATTGTTCTAACTGCAATGTGGAGGGTGTGGTTCATTATAAAAAGCTAAAGCTTTGCTAATATTTATTATTTGTAAATACATTGTAAATAAACATTAGCAAAGCCTTTCCTTTAGATGATTTCGTCTTTTACTTTTTGACTGTCATTGTCTAGGGAATAGTCTTTAGAGTAGTTAGATTTTTCATTAAATATTTCAATCAATGTTTATAAGTAACACTGCTGTGATTTTTTTTTTCCAAAGTGACTAACTTGGCTTCTATTGGTCACAGAGTTCTATGCATGTTTTTAAATGATCTTTTCTATGCTTTTTACTGAAAAAGTCTAGCATTAAAAATAACCAAGATATTCTATTTGTTTACAGGCAAAAAGGGTTTAAAATTTCTTTTTTTAAAACAGAATTTCAAATCTTTTTTTTTTTATCATTAATTTATTTTCACTGATTGTTAGTTAAGCTCTCTTTCTTTAATATGCAATTGATCATACCTTTTTATTAACAATTGGCAGCTGTACCATTGTGCAATGATTGCTGTTTTTGCTCCTGAGGGATAAATAATGAGGCTTTTGTATAAACTATTGCACTCACAACACCCCTTTTGGACACTTTTTAGTCATCATAAAGCTCACGTCTTAAGGTCTTTAACCTATTTTTAATGATTATTGGCAAAATTATTTAAAAAATCAAAAAAATGGCTAATTTTCATGTTTTTTTAATCTATTGACTGATTTCAATTTTAAAAGTCTCTAATTGTAGGTATGTCATTGAGCACAAATCGTCTGTGCTTCACTTTACTCTATGACCGATTGGAAAAACACTTTTTCCAATTTTTTTTGTTTAAATAAAAGTATGGCGGAAGCAACTTTTGATGAAACTAAAGATAAGAGGCCTCTTCTATCAATGTCTTTCAGACATTTCTGCAATAAAATCGCTACTTAATTCATTTTTAATTTCAAAATAATGTATTGCCTGAGTTGTGAATGCAAAATGTCCGAGGAAAGTTGTGTGTATATTGGGTTATGTCTCATCGTGGGAATACTAGTTATGCCGAATTCATAAATGACACTGTTCTTTGGAAACATTATTTGAAATAACTCTAAAGGTCACCTCTAACAAATTTCTTAAGGGAGGTAATTAAAAATTGTGGAAATAACTTTTTTTATGTATAAAAAATCTGTATTGGGGGCCCCAGACAATTGCACCGGCCAAACTGGCGGTAGTTACACCACTGGGTCCTTTAACTGCACCTTCAGCAACACCTCTGTGTCTTTTAATATCTTTTGATTAATTACTGGACTTTGCAAGTTGTTCGAGGCCAGTTAAATATTCACAGAATGATTTTAATGTTGAATTAGCAAAACCTGTTTTTCTTTATTTAGCTAGTAGAATATACCTTTAATTTAGCTTGTAGAATTTCAACACAGTCGAATACTTTACTAAAGTCAAGGAGGATTAATATGGTTAGTTCACCATAGTCCATATTCTATTTGATATCTTCTGTGACTTTCAACTGTGCCTTTCCTGTGCCTTTACCAGCTCGAAAACCTGACTGGTTTTTGTCAAGAATATTATGGTTTTTGGATGTCAAGAATGTTACGTTTTTCTGAGTTATTCAAGTGGGGCACATTACAGATTTGTTTCATTTTAATTTACATATGTATTAAAAAATGTATTATTTTTGTTTTGCAGTTACGACAAGAAAAATGTCGTTTAGAACAAACATTGGAACAAGAGCAAGAGTGTTTAGTGAACAAATTAATGAGAAAAATAGAAAAATTAGAAGCAGAAACACTTGCAAAGCAAAGCAATTTGGAGCAACTCCGGCGTGAGAAAGTAGAATTAGAGAACACCTTGGAACAAGAGCAAGAAGCTTTAGTCAATAAACTATGGAAACGAATGGACAAATTGGAAGCAGAAAAAAGGTTAGTTAAATTGCTAGTAATTTTTTTGTTTTATGTTGTGATAAGAGTAACAACACATTCTTACAAATGAAACCGGTCTTGTGTTTTGACCAATTTTTAAAAATCCTTTCTTCCTGAACTAAGAATATTGGCAAAGAAAACATTAAAGGAAAATCAGTCCAAACACAGGAATTATTTTTGTTTATTGTATTGTGCATAATAATCCTTATGTCCATTTTTCTTGGTAGAATGCTTCAAATCAAATTAGATCAGCCAGTATCTGATCCTGCTTCTCCTAGAGAAATAAGTAATGGGGACACAGCAGCTAACCTAAGCACTCATATCCAGACACTACGAAGTGAAGTAGCAAGACTACGCAATCAATTGGCTATTGCACAACAAGAACGTAAGTTTTGTAATGAAGGATGGCAATTGTGTCGGTCTGATGGTGCTTGTTTGAAAAACTTTTTTGATTTTCTCCTATGCGAGAAACTGCCATAGTCAATTCTGAGATTTGAATAAATGTTTCCCATCCTTCCATAACCATAATGTACTGATTACTGCATTTAGGGTATGCACATGACCTTGCTCTGCATCGGATTGTTCTAGCCATGCAAAGTCAAGTTTTATCAGCACAAAGAAAGTTGGAATCTGATGCCAACTAAATTATTCTCAGACACGTGGAAATTTAGCAGAGGCATGAGAATTCGAAGTAGAGCCAAAGCCCATGAGGATCTGCCGATGCCAGGAGGGGAAGTTGAATTGTGCTAGTTGACTTTTCGTTTTAAAATCCTTATAGTTATACTTACCAGAACCTACCATTTCACATGTGATTTTGAATGAGCTTTGAATTTCTTTTCTGAAAGACTTTGATTTTATTCAATTTTATTTTATTTATTTATTTTCATTCTCACTTGAGTCTCTCAAAAGGAGTAGGGGGGAGTATATTTGGACAAATCGGTATAAACTAGATTCAGGAACTCACTTGACTTTTTTGGAACACGCAAGAGCTGGTAAAAATATGGCTGCTGAGCTCAACTGTTTCATGATTTATGCATCACACTTCTGGAAATGTAAAGTACTTTTTGAAATTTCTGGTGATATAGAAAAGTGTTGTAAAAATACTATGAGAAATTTTCTACAAAGTAAACTTAACTTCTAATAAGTATGTTATTTAAAAATGTCTATTTTTGAAAATTAGTATTTTCTCTGTAAGAACTAATGTATTTCACTATTAAGAATTATTGCAATTGTTTCATTTAAATGGTCAGTGAAACTTTTTCTTTGAAATGAAAATAAATACATGTAATTCTATTTATTTGTGCCAATTTTAGACATTTTGGTGATTTAATTCTTATGCTAGTACTACCTTAAATGGGGGTTGAAACTGATATACAGTAGTACTGGCGTCAGCGAGTCACTGGCTTGTGTGCTGATAATTTATAGTTCTTACTCATTAATTAATAAGTTTCATTATTGAAATAGCAATTAACTTAGTTTATGTGTGAGTTTACTCACTAGACACATGGTGAATTTTACAGAAATCGGAGGAACAGCGTCTAGATAGGATCCAGATTGCTGTATTCGAGTATTACAACTGCAGTTGTTAGTCACAGAGGGTGTATGTTAGCCGCAGAGGATGAACTTTTTATACATCACAACTGAACTGTTAGCCGCAGAGGATGAACTTTTTATACATTAAACTGAGACATGGAATTGAAAAGCTACAAATTTTTTCTTGCCTCACCTGGAAATTGAACCTGGGATGACGAGTGATCATACTGACACCATAGCCACGGAGGAGACACTAGTCATGGAAGGGCCACTGAGACAGTCGGGGAAACAACACTTTACCCCTCTCTTAGCTACATACCTTACCTCACCTCCTCCACCTACACCAAATACACCACCCACCCCTATTGCTACCTCGTCACTTTCTCCATCTCTCCCTACTCCCATCTCTTTTCCTGTCCTTCACCAGTCTCCGCCCCCTATCTCACCTCCCCCTTCCAAATCTGTTTCACTGGCCCCAACTCTGACTCCTTCTGGTCCCAAACACTGTTGTAACTTGTGGTCAAGAGTTCAATGTGTTGCTCGAAGATGACAATTAAATATAAATTCTCCTGAACCATCTGAATTCAATTGCATCCCGTGAGAAAATAAAATAAATATCTTACATCATAATGTTCAGTCGCTTTCCAACAAAGTAATAGATATAGAAATTCTTTTACTAGACTATCCATTTGATTTGTTATGTCTAACAGAGCATTGGCCTTCTGATAATGACATAACTTTTATTCAAAATTATTCTTTAATTAGTTTTTACTGTCGACAAAATTTCGAAGGTAATCATCTTCATGGCGGTACATATATCTACGTTAGAAAAAACATTTTATCCTCCAAAAAACACTGTTGGGTTATGAGAAATTCTGCTTGGATGGTATTTTCGAACTTTCTGCAGTTCTTTTGACCGATTAAGGCATTTTAGTTTTGTGTATTTACGACTATCTCTTTCAGATCTTGAAATATTTTTTCTGAATTTGGAAATCGTATTAAAACATCTAACACAGAAATATACAAAATCTATTGTTATATGTGGCAATTTCAACATTGATTTCCTCGGTGAATCGTATTCCACGCAGAATCCCAAGAATTGGTTCAATAATCTAATCAGTTCCTTCAATCTTGTTTCTACGATAATCGACCCCTCTCATGTGCCTGGTTCATCCCAAACATTGCTGGACCAGATAATTGTCAACAATAGACACTCATATATATCGCTCACACGCTCGCTCACTCACTCACTCACTCACTCACTCACTCACTCACTCACTCACTCACTCACACTCGCTCACTTACTCACACACGCACACTCGCTCACTTACTCACACACACACGCACACTTGCTCACTTACTCACACACGCACACTCGCTCACTTACTCACACACGCACACTCGCTCACTTACTCACACACGCACACTTGCTCACACACACTTACACGCTCACTTTTGAAGATAAATTAAAAACATGAAATATCCTCTACAAGAATGAAAAAAATTAACAATTAAAAAAAATCTTTTACGTCAGGAAACATGGTATGATGTGCATAAATGTGAAAGCATCAACGATAAATTCAATGTATTTTTTTCAATATTCTTGAAGTATTACAACTCTTGCTTTCCTATAAAACACAAGTTAGTTAAAGGACACAATCACAATCGGTGGATAACTCAAGGGATTAGAATTTCTTCTGAAAACAAACGTCATTTATATTATCTTTCAAAACTCAATAACCAACCATCTGAATTTCATTATTATTTCTGTAAATATAAATTCATTTTGAGAAAAGTGGTCTATGCAGCTAAAGTAATGGAAAATGACAGACAGATTATAGAATCGAACAACCACACTAAAACCATGTGGAATATTATAAAGAATAACTTATCCCCTTCGGAAAATCACCAAGAAAACATTTCCCTACTAGATAATGGCAAAATTGTATCAAATCCAAAGAACATTGCAAATTTGTTTAATTCTTATTTCTCAAAAATAGGTAAAATATCGAACTCAGTAACTCAAAACCATTGTCCACCAAATACATCCACACATGTACCGCATTCTATGTTCACTTCCGAGACTAACTCTAGTGAAGTTATGAGTGTCATCAGTTCTTTAAAAAATAAGTATTCAGCAGGGATAGATGATATACCTGAATTTGTAGTAAAATCTTCCTCTCATGTTATATATTAAATCCACTCACTCGTATTTTCAATAGCTCCTTGTCAGAAGGTATGTTTCCTGACTTACTTAAAAAAGCTAAAGTGAAACCATTACATAAGAGAGAAAATAATGTTATGTTGGAAACTATCAACCCATATCACTATTGCCAACTTTCTAAAAAATCCTGGAAAATCTCTTCTATAAGAGACTTTTAGACTTCTTATTGCATAATAATATTCTCTCAAATGATCGGCACTGTTTCAGAAGATCCCTTTCAACTAACAGTGCCATATTTTTTTGTTTCTAAATGGTGCATCCAATTCTCTTGACCATGGAGATAACACACAAGGTATTTTTCTTGGCATCAAATGCTTTCGAAAAATCATCGATCACGAAATGCTTCTCTCAAAACTACACTCTTACAGCATTCGTGAATTGCCACATCAATAGCTTACTTCTTCTTGAAAGATAGGCATCAGCAAGTTGATATTTCCCATGTTGAAAATAAAGTATGTCAATATTACCTCTCAGAAACAAAGTCACTTACTTGCAGAGTTCCTCAAGGTTCAATTTTAGGCCCTATCCTCTATTTATTGTACGTAAATTATGTCATCCACCATGCCCAATTGCAAAATGGTTCTTTGCTGATGACACAAATCTACTATGCAAAAACCTCAATGCGCAAAAAGCTCTATCTAACCTCTAATCTTGGTTTCATTTAATTTGTCTCATTGTTAATGCTGATAAAACAGTATCCATGTTATTTTGCAATAGTGAAACGAAATCTCTTCCTCCTACATCCCTTTCGCTAAATGGAACTGAAATAAAATCAGTCAAGATTTAGGGCTTCATATTCAGGACAACCCCAAATGGAATTGCCATACTGATAATTTGAATTCCAAACTAAGCAAAATATGCTATGCATTCCGAATTTTAGCCAACATTGTTGGTCAACATGTTACTTGCTGCGAGTATTTTGCAAATGTATATTCTCATTTACAGTACGGCATTATCTTCTGGGGTCAATCCACTCAGAGCATTCAAACTTCTAGAATGCAAAAGAGCATAATTCGGATTTTATGTATATCTCACCCCCGAAATTCATGTAAACGTTTATCTAGAGAACTAAATATTCTTCCTCTCCCTTGCATATACATTTATGAAGTAGTCGTGTTTATTAAGACAGAACTATTAAAATCCCACCCCTGCTTTAGAAGAAATAGTCTAGTTCGCGAACACAGCACTTGGATTAAGACTAATATTCGTCATCCTGGGATGTCAACAACTCTTTGTCAAAGAGACTCTTATCATTCAGGAATAATTTTGTATAATTCCGTTCCCAAAAATCTAAAAGATGTAAATAAATTGAATTTCTTTAAATTTGCGGTTAAAAGCTTTTTAATGTGCTGTTGTTTCCATAATGTGAAAGAATTTACAGATTTAAGTAAATGAAGGAAACGAGAGTTTCAATTGGCTAATTAATATTGTTTTCCACAGGACTTTGGATGTGATGTTAATATCTCTTATACTTTATCATGTCATTGTTATTGTACTCTACATATAGATTAAATTCCTTTTTCAATTGGTTTTTCAAGTTTACTCCCTTTGTGTATTAATAGTTTATTTCTAACTGTATGCAACCTTGGCACGGTTGTGTGACTGTAACCCCATCCAGGCCCGTGTTTTTCTCTGGTTCTCCTCTGGGTAGTGGCGGATTTTTGTCGCACGGTAATGTCATTAATACTTTTTATTAATCTCGAATTTTTATTGCACTAATGTCTACAATTTATTTTGAATAATAAATGGATAACAGTAGGTATTTATTAAATAATTTATTTTGTAAATATTAAATCCGCCACTGCCCATGGACCCTTGATCGGAATTGATGGGATGGTCCCTTGCTTGTCTCTAGAGAGTAACTTAGTTTACTGCCTCCCACGTGGTCATACGCAGTTTGCAAGTGCTTTTTTGACAATAAAGTTTAAAGTTTATTTAACAATTAACTTAAAATTTAAATAATTGTATTAAATGCAAAGTACTTGTAAAGATACTGCCAATAAAAATAATGTTCAGGTCTGTCTTACCGAAAATGAAATTTGAACTGCAAAGAAGAAATTGCTCAAAATCATACCTGAAAAAGCAAAGATAATGTGATGTGGGAAGTTGAGGGAAATAACTTATGACCAAGTAATACGAGGTTAGGCAGAAAAGTAATGAGACTGATTTTTTATTTACCAAAGTTTTTATTTTTTTCAAACATCAATGTTATCCCCTTCAAAGTAGTTCCCTTGGGTAGCTACACACCGATGGAGACGTTGTTCCCATTGTTGGTAGCAGCGCTGGAAGTCTTCAACCGGTATGGTCTTCAGTATGTCCGTTACACTCTTTTGGATGTTTTCTACAGTCCCGAAATGAAAACCTTTGAGGATATTTTTCAGTTTAGGAAAAAAGAAAAAGTCACAGGGACTGAAGTCAGGTGAATAGGGGGGCTGGGGAACCATAGGAATGCCTTTTGAGGCCAAAAATTATGTTATAGAGAGGGCAGTGTGACATAGTGCGTTGTCATGATGGAGCATCCATTTGTCTGCAATGTCTGGTCTCACACGAATGACCCTTTTTCTGAGCCTTTCAAGGACATCTTTATAAAAAACTTGGTTGACAGTTTGTCCTGAAGGAACAAATTCTTTGTGGACGATTCCCCTTCTGTCCAAAAAACAAATCAGCATTGATTTAATCTTCGATTTGCTCATTCGAGCTTTCTTTGGTCGAGGAGAGTTTGCAGTGTGCCACTCCTCACTTTGCCTCTTGGACTCAGAATCGTATTCAAAAATCCATGATTCATCACCTTTGATCACATGACTAAAGAAATCTTGCTCATTAGTGATTCTGTCAAGAAGATCAAGACACTTGTTTTTTCGATTGTCCTTCTGCTGAATTGTGAGTTTTTTCGGCACCATTTTGTCACAGACCTTTCGCATGTGCAAATGTTCACTCAAAATTTGATGAACGGTAAATCTGTTCAAATTTAATTGTTCACTCAACATTCTTAATGTTAAACGACGGTCTGATCTCACAAGAGTGTTCACACGTTCGATGTTTTCATCGATTTTCGAAGTTGAAGGCCTCCCTGAAGATTGTTTATCTTCAACGTGTTCTCTGCCTTCCAAAAATGATTTGTGCCAACGAAAAACTTGAGATCGGGATAAAGAATGTTCCCCGTAGGCCTGTTTTAACTTTTCAAACATCACACTTGCCGATTCTCCAAGCTTAACACAAAAGTTAATGGCATAACGTTGCTCTAAATTCCACTGTTCCATTTTGCTTGACGCACAACCAAAACACAACTTCACTATTAGCTGTCACAAAAATCACTTAGTTAACGGAAGGAGTTGAAACTCGCACTGAGCTATGGGAGGGTACTGATACACGTGCTCTATCAAGGACAACAGCACAGCGTTGCCAGATCGCTTGTAGTGTTGCCAGTCTCATTACTTTTCTGCCTAACCTTGTGTACAGCAAGTAAAGATTCCATGGTTCCTTGCTTGCTTCCAGAGGGTAAATTAGTATATTGGTCTCAATGTGGTCATACCCAGTTTATGACTTCTTTTTTGACAATATAATTTATTTTGACCATAAAATTAGTGTCAGAAATTTGTTGTCAAAAATGCTGTTATAAACTGCATATGACCACATGCAGACAAATAAACCAATTTAGTATCTGGAAGCAAGCAAGGGACCATGCCATCAATTCCAAGCAAGGGCCCTAAGGCAGAGATGGATTTAACATTTTAGGACACTCCTGAGATAAGAATAAAATTAGTTTGGTATATGTTATAATATTAACAGAATGCCGACAAATGACAGAATATTTGCAGAGAGGGAAGGATTCCCTTATTCGCCTTCCTATTTTCTTAGTTAAACCTTGCCATTATTGATACAGATAACAAGAGAGGAAGTTTCTTTTATCGCAAAACAATGCTGAATGTACTCTTGTTGTAAGTTATCATTTTCCATGGTTGTGTATGTCACATCCATATTTATTTTTGTGAGGTAGAAGGTGAAACTTATTTTATTTACATAAATTAATTAAATGCATAAGTACTTATTTTTCTATGAGCACTAAAGAATGCTTCCATTCATTAGTGATATTAAGTTTTGGATTATGCCAGTATACGATATGATCACTATTAAAATAAATACTAAACACGTTCATTTCTGAAAATCTTGCAGAAAGCTGGCTTAAATAGTGCATATTTGAGCAATTTTCATTGCATAATAAGTGAATAGTCACTTCAGTTTAGTTGGGTACTTTTAATATGAAAAGTGCATATCATGGCACAAGCAAAAAAGGAAATCCAAGGTATGAATTTTAAACTTCGTAATATTGTGCCAAATACCACCCCTGTGTCTCTAAAAAATTTGAGACCTGGATAAAAATGACAGTCAGAATATATCTCATGTTACTTTCTGGAAATGGTGCTCTGTTGGGTTCACGTACATGAAAATGGTACTTCTACCGAGTAAAATCTGCCTAGAATTTGAAATATGAAAAGTGAGAAAATCTGTTCAGAGTATTTCTGAGATTGCATAGATTATTTTATAATAAAACTGTCATATTCTTACTGGCATTTTAAAAGAAATTAAAGGAGTTAAAACATGTGAAACTTGACACTAGTCACTATGTTGACTTGGGGACCTTTATCAAGAGAGGACCGTCAGGGGAGGAAATATAAGGTGGAATTTCCTGAAAAGAATGCGCAGTTTCTTGTAGTGGTTTCAATCAGTTGCAGTTGGTCACATGATTTTGGCATTTCTCCCTCTCTTTCTCTCTACTCCACCAATATGAGGTGAGCATTGAATATCATTTGGTGCCAAAGGGCTTATGAGAATTTGTACGTAGTAAATATTGGAGTTATGAGAAATTTCGTACTGTAAAATGGTTCTTTCTTGATTAAGGTCTCTAAGCTGACTGAGCTCTGCCAAGATTTGAAACTCTCTTTAAGTATGCGAATTCAAATTCTCTGACTTAAAGCGTTTTCAATTTGCTCTGAGTGTGCACTGGTGCATCCCCAGTGCAAATATTGTTGTTACAATTGACAGAGATGTTGCACCAGTGCGGGGACATGACCTATAAATAACAACAACCGGACTTGCTCTGAATATATTCTCAGTGGAGGGAATGCACTGGGTATCACTGAAGTTGGGTGAGCCTATGGATTATCCATGATGGATGCTATGAGTTTATTGCAAATATTATTTTCTTCTGAAAGAACCTCCCATCCAAGAGCAAGAGTTGTACCTCGAATTAGTTTTTCCCTAAAAAGAGAGAATTATTAAGATGATGGATTTTGTTTTGACAATCTGGTTATATGATGATGAAAAGGTAATATTTGCATTATATTTCCATGAATACAAAAATGTTATTTGTTGATATATTAATAATTGTTTGGTATTATTATATAATTATTGTAGTTTTGTCAATATTTGCTGCTAACAATGGCCATGTTCAAATCATGCAGCAAATATGCTTCATTTACTTGCTACACTCTTGGGACTCGTGTGAAGCAGTGACTTATTTTTCCAGTTCTAGTGCACACTCGGTGCAGTAAATGGAAAACTATTAGAATCATGGCCATCTCCAGAGAGATCCATTATGTGACTTGTCCTTGCAGCGTTGGAGACATAGCCAGGACCACCACTTTCCTCATTGAAACAAATTCTGAACACTGACTTACATTATTACTGTCAGCTCCTACACACATTGTTGAAATATTTATTATGGAATAATTAAGTTATTTTAATCTTTGTTTTGATGCTTTTATAGTGAATGCAAATGTTTATTATAGATATCACTAGCAGAATGAACCTGGCGTTGCTGGAGAACTTGAATTGATCATCCATTTTTTGTTCTTTTTTTCTAACATTTGCATTTTCAATTATTTGTGCATTTTTTAATTGTCAGAGTACTGTCCACATTTGTAGTGGTATCCATGTGCTTCTATTCCAAGTCATTTTGACAGACCCCAAAGCTCAGGGTTGGGAAAGATGAGATAACAAATTGAGATGCACTGAATATGACGTAATTGCCAAAGACTTACACTTACACAGTACTTTTATTGTTGTACACCCATATTTAGCGACTATGATATCTGATGTTGGCATTAAATTGCATTTAACCATAAAGTTTTGATCTAAAAATTTCCTGTATCCCTACATAACATCAGAAGTATTTAACACTGCATTTAACATTTTGCATTTAACACTAAAGTAACTCTAGATTTTTCAGTGACCCCAAAAATAGTGGATTCGACCCTAATATTAGTAGTTTTGTATTATTTTTACATGCCACTCCCATTATCAGTCATTTTAAGTATTGTTGATGTGTCATGCTCTTCCCAACCCCACCTCTAGGGATGTTATGCATCCCATATTGTCTGACCTTGGACATAATGGCATCAGGAATATGATTATACATTCTAGAATCCCCAAAAACTTTGTATTCGACACCAATATCGGATGTTTTCCGTAATTTTCTACATGTCTTGCTCTTTTTACATTATTTTAGAGGGTACCAACCGCCACATGTGATCTGATCTGGAACATCACCTTGGTAGTATATTTATTCAACTCAAAAATTCATAGATCCTACGCAAATCGATGTAATTATTTTCGCCAGTCATCCCTTTCTCACTCCCATTTAAGGGCATAAGGTGTGTCTTATTGCCTAGGGGACTGAATTTAGACTTAAACGATATCAGAAGTGCCACTATCTCAGTGACACCGAAAACATTAGCTTAGTCACTGATATATGTAGTAAGGACAATTTGTACTGGTCAGCCCCTTCCCTAGTGATCTATAGGGATGATCGTGAACTGAAGTGACATTGGAATACTTTAGCAGTCTTGAAAACCATGGTCTCAACACCAATACCGGTCATTATTGATTAATTGTACATTTCATCCCCTTCGCAATCCAAAAGGGTTTATTTTTTCTCATAGAGGGTGACCGTGGACGTAAGCGACATTGGGAATGTCGGTATTAGTTTCAGCGACCCCAAAAATGATATATTCGACAGAATTATTGTCAATCGGTCAATAATTGGTCATTTACTGTACTTTTATTTTCCACCCAATTCCCACTCCCTACCCATGGGGTTGTTGGGGTGTACTATCCATCCTGTGTACTGACTGATTGAAATGGACTTATATTACATGGGTTTAACAATTCAATTTAGCGGCTATGTCAAATAGGATGTCAAATCTAATATCAGAGTTTTTCATTATTTTCACTTCCCACCCTTTATCAATGGGGTGATAAGAGTGTCTTTTCATCCATGGGGATTAATTGTGGGCTTAAGTAACAGTTGGTGTGACATTAATCCTCTCAGAGGCTCTCCAAATCATGTATTCAATATTAATGTTGGTAGTTTTCGATCATTTTTTGTCACCCCCTTCCCACTCCTCCCCTAAGTGTGTTAGGGAATTGTTCCTGGTATTTCGAAGTTATGACGAACTATAAACGCACGCGCACACACTTACACACACATCCTTTTTTATATGTAGAGACTAGCTGCGTTGCCTTGGTTCTTATGCCATCTTCTTTTTCTCGGGGAAAAATAAAGTCAGTATTGTAAAATAACAATAATTTTACTTGCTGTTTTTTTAAATATATGTGTAGCATCCTAATTCTACAAAGTCAGAATAATACAAATTAAATACAAAACTTCATTGTATACAACACTTAAGTTTCTTTTCCTAAAACAAATAAATCCTTGGGTGAAACTACCCTTGAGCAAGCAAAATAAAGTTGCTGGTGAGGGAAACAAATCAATCAATTAGGCTAGCGCACCACTCAACCCTAGGAAATTTAGGGGTATTTAACCCCCATAACTTGTACTTAAACGGGATCATGTCTGTCCAACTGAAAGACCATGAAATCTATAGATTATATGCAAATGTCAATCTGTTTTGATTAAATATTTGTTCGTGACACACCCTTTTTATTCCATCTATGGGTTTTTAGAGATGTTTGTGCACCTTCCCCAATGATGTCCTAACTCCCACATAACATCAGAAGCTTGTCTATTTATCTCAGCAACCCTGAAAGCTAGTGATTCATTCATTTTTGATAATTATTTTGTGTCATGCTCTTCCTAACTCCTGCCTTTAGGGTTGTCTTGCACTTCATATGGTTTAAACGGTTGCAAAGGGGTATCAGGAGTATGATTACTCAGCTCAAAAACTTTTAAAAACATTGTTTTGACCCTAATATCGGTCGTTGTGTGTTATATTTACGTCTCGCCCTTTCCATCCCCAAATCTAAGAGTGCTGAGTGCGATGTGATCTGGTCTTGAACTTAACGGCATTTGTAGTATTATTATACTCAATGGCATTTCCTTCCCAAGATAGGGGTGTATAAGGGCTGATGGGGAATATAACGAATTTCAGAGGCCTTGAAAACTATGATCTCAACACTAATATGTCATTTTCAATTTTTTTTTACATTTCATGCCCTTCTCAGCCCCTACCAAAGGATGTTTATCTCTCATAAGGGATGATCATGGACTTAAGTGGCATTAATTGACTCTTCACTTCAGCAGCCCCCAAAACAACACCAATGTCGGTTGTTCTTGATTACTTATATCTGTATCCCATTCTCAACCGTGCCACAGGGGTGCTAGGTGTATATTATCTTCAATGTGGACTGATTGTGAACTTACAAAGCATCGGGGCATTTTTATCCATCCCAGCGGCACCGAAAACGGTTTCAAATGTTTTGTCATAATATAATAATATAATATTTTATTGAACCACATAGATCATAACAATGATGTATGGCGAGTCATAGTACTAACAACAATAATAATATTTACATATAAGAATAACAACAATATAATAATGTTGATGCATTTAACCATATTCATTTACCTTAGGCTAAATGGAAGTTAACATAAAAATTCAATTATTGTCTACTATTACAGAATATTAATATTTATTTAGGCTAGGGTTATTAGATATCTACGATAGGAATTCTATTATTATCCTTTCATTTTATTAAATTATGTCAAGGTCTATATTTAGGCTAACAGAGTGTAATTTAATGTTGTTGAATCTTTTCCTGCATCATGGATCACCTTCTGCACTTTTGTTCTAATGATTACCTGGAACATTGTATGTCATACATTAGTTATTGTCATTGAGGAATTCTTGTTCACTGTAGTAGAGTTTTGTTGTACGAATTGTTTGAGTTTTGTTTTGAATGGGTTCAGTGTATTGATGGTTTTAAGGTTTAGTGGTAACGCATTATATAGCTGTATACCTGCATTATAAGTGCTTTTTTGGCTAAGAGTAGATGTTATCTGTAGTAGATGGATATTTCTGGCCTGTCTAGCGTTGTGAACATGAACTGTGGAATTAAATCTATAGAGTGGTCCTTTGTCTAATAGGTCCTTTTTTTACAAAGTACAAAGTTTCAAAAATGTACATGCATGGCAGTGGAAGTATTTTCAACTTTTCAAATAATGGTTTACACGTAGAAAGTTTATTAGTGTTGGTAATTGTTCGTATTATTCTCTTCTGTAAACTAAAAGTTTGTTTTGTTTCTGGTGCTTGTCCCCAAAATATTATACCATATTTTAGAATGGAATGGACATTTGCATAGTATACTGTTCGAAGGGTATCTGTTGTGCAATTTGCTGTTAGAACTCTGATGACATAGTTTATTGTGCTGAGTTTCATATTCAGTGTTTCTAGGTGACAGTTCCATTTCATGTTATCTTGTATAGTAAGTCCCAGAAACTGTGTTGTTTGTTTAAAGATGAGGTGTTTACCATTAAATTCGATGTTAGGTGTGTGCTGTTTAGATGAATGAGGATTATGGAAGGAAACTATGCAAGTTTTGTCAGTGTTTATTATGAGTTTATTTTGTTGGAACCATTGGATTAGGGTGGCGATGGTGGATTTGGTAGTGTTAAGTAAGTTTTCAGCAGTTTTGGCACGGAATAAGATGTTTGTGTCATCAGCAAAAAGTACCATTTTGTGGTTTTTGATGATGGATGGGATGTCATTAATATATAGGAGAAATAGTATGGGTCCCAGGGTGGAGGCCTGAGGAATTCCATGAGTGACATGCATGGGCTGAGACCTGTATGTTTTATTTGATTTTCAAGCTGGTAGGATACTTGTACTATTTGCTGTCTTTCAGATAAATATGACTTTAGCCAGTTGTATCCTATTCCTCGAATTCCATAATTTTCTAGTTTACTGAGGAGAATTTCATGATTAATTATATCAAAAGCTTTTGTGAGATCTAAGAATAGTCCAACAGGGATTTCTTTCTGCTCAAGTGCAATTAAAATTTCATTGAGAAAAGCAAATAGAGCAGTTTCAGTAGATCTTTTTTTTTTTTTTTTTTTCTAAATCCATGTTGGGAGTCTGTAATAATTTTGTTACATGTTAAGATGCTTTTTAATATGTTATTAAATAGTTTTTCTAGTATTTTAGAGAAACCTGTGAGAAGTGATATTGGCCTATAGTTTGTTACATTATGTTTGTCTCCATTTTTGTGAAGAGGTTTTATGATAGCAGTTTTAAAAATTTGTGGGAAGATACCTTGGGTTAAGGAGTTGTTATACAAGTGAGTAAGTGGTTTGATTACGTACATTGCTATTTTTTTATTGTCTGTGTCTGGTATTTCATCAATTCCGGAGGATGTTTTGTTTTTCATTTTACTAATTATCTGAAGGACTTCTTCCTCAATTGTTTCCCTGATGTATATTGTTGATGTTACATGAATATCATTTAGTAGTGGTAGAGTTTGTAGTGTGGTTGTGTTTTGTTTATTTTGTAGTTGGTTGGCTTTGCCTGTGAAATGCTGGCTGAGTGTATTAGCAACTTCAATGGTGTCAGCTACTTTGTTATTGTCTTGTATCAATTCTATGTGTTGTTGTTTATTGGTGTCTTGCATAGTGGTTTGCTTAACAATATTCCACATAGCTTTCATTTTGTTGGTAGATTTCTCTATGTATTTGTCATCTGTTTGGCTTTAATTATTACTTTCTTAAGTACTACTGTGTATTGTTTATAATATGTTTTGAGTTGAATGGGACATGATGGTTGTTTAGTTAACATGGATTCTTCTCTTCTGTTCACATGATGTTTTGATTCCTTTAGTCAGCCAATGTTTTTTACTGTGTGGTTTTTGTGTTTGTTGCTTATATGGATGGGATATGTCAAAATAATTTAATAACTGGTAGAAGAATTTGTTGTACTTGCTATCTACGTTAGAGGTTTCATAAACCTGAGTCCACGTTTCATTATTTAGAAGTGTTAGAAGTGTATTTAAATTTGTCGTGTTAAATATTCTTCTGTTAGTTACGATGGGGGGTTTTGGGAGTTCATATCAGTTGTAAGTGAGAGGATCTATGCATTATAGTTACTTAGTCCCATATCATATGTAGAGGCAAGATAAATGTGTTTGCTCCTGTCAATTAGTATTTGGTCAATTATTGTTTGAGTGCTATTTGTTATTCTTGTGGAATAATTTATTACGATTTCCAAATTAAATGATTTCGTTAGGTGGATGAACTTTTCTCGTTCATGTTCAATGATGATGATTGTTTGTTAAAAGTCAATGTTCAGATCTCCACATATAATGATAGAATGGTTCTTGAGTTTTGTCAGTTTGTTAAGAACTGTTTCGAGGTTTTTCCTGAAGGTTTCAAGATTTCCGTGTAAATATTTGTAAATATTTAAAATAAATATCTTTAAAGCTAGGATTTCAACTATAGTACATTCGAAGTCTGAGTCCTTAAATAAGTAGTTAAAATCTGTTTTGTCTGGATTCTATGTTAAGTTTGAGGTAAATACAAGGACCTCCATATGCATGATGATTATTTTTGTAATGTTTATCTATTTTACGGCAATAAAATCCTGCTAGATAGTACCCTGGTAGTGATGTGATGTCAATTTGAGTGTCTGATAGCCAATGTTCTGTGAAACATAGTACTGATATATGCCTTAATGTTGTATCTAACTGTACCTCTAGCAAATTTATTTTGTTTTTTAATGATCGTATGTTTTGGTGTAGAATAGATAATGTTTTGTTGCTTGTCAAGTCAGGTGCAGAAGTTAGGGAATGTTATAGGTTCATGGTTATATACTATCTACTGGAACGCTGATTGTGTAGGGTTTGCGAACTGGCTGCCTGGCACAGTTCCCCCACCACAGTCGTGGGCTCTGCTGGTTGAATCTCCATATAACCCTATGCAGGTGGTGCCGTTTTCATTTAAATTTTTCACTTATAGTTTTATGTTTTACTACAGTGGAATTGTTTTAGTGGGACAAGGGACTATTAAAAGTTACAGTAATTTATCACAATCCATCCATATATTTGAGTGTTAAAATCATGAGCGTAATATTATAAAAGATGTTCATCTTTTATGAGTTCATGGTTGAATTTAGGTTAATTCTATAATATCGTAAAAAGTATTATAAATAGAATTCATTAATATATTTACATTTATTTACAATAAGTATTTGACAATAGAACTGATAAAAACTGTAATAAAACCAACCCTGAGTACAGGAATCTTAACCTACATATTTTGAAATAAAACAAGCCTGTTAATCTTCTGGCGGATACCAAGTTTAGATTTAATTAAACGGAACGATAATATTTCTAATGAAAGATGAAAATAATTTAAGAAAATGTCAAAATTAGAAATATAATTAATTGCTCCTATCTATCTGATGTTAGCCAAATAATCAAACAGTTTCCACGCTCACATGCAAGATATTCATTAATTGTAATGTTACGTTAAATATTCTGGCACAACGAATCTTTTAGGGTTCTAAATATACTAAAGTTCTGGAATTTATAATTTTGATCTATTTTGAGCGTCTCGACTAATTAATCTCAGGGTTCCACAATATTTCTGGGGTTCGCATTTATTTTTTTAGTGAAGGGAAGGGCCATACAATGGTTCCACTACAGGAAAACGCTTTTGACAAATTGAAGTTCATTCAATTTAATCACCATTAGTCTAGTACAATAAAACCCTTCATGCTATTCCCCTCAAAAGAAACGCACACAAATGGTAGCCATTGATAACATAAACACTAACAAACATTTAAAATCTCTCCCTCAACAAAATAAAGATACACTGAATTTAACATGACATAATTCTACCAACATTTAAAATCTCTCTCTCAACAAAATAAAAATACACTGAAGTTAACATGACATAATTCTTCCAACATTTAAAATCTCTCCCTCAACACATTAAAAATACACTGAAGTTAACATGACATGATTCTACCAACATTTATTAATAACTACTAGAGATAATTAGGCGCATCTCTAGCGATAATTGGCCCCTCTTTGCACTGATCAAGTCCACAGTTCGAGTTCTCTTTTATGACGTATTCCACACTATTCTTTACGCGCAAGCGAATTACGACGTCGGTTAGACATCAACCGTCGTAAAAATACCTCTTTAGATGACCAACCACGGCAGACCGTGGAGAGTAATGTTCTCGCAAGGTCGGCCAGGCTCCGATCTCGGGCGATCGCTGACGGTGTCGTCAGCGACGGCTACCGGAAGTCGCTCCTTTCATCATCTGTTGGCTCGGGGCCTTCAAGCGCAGCGTCGGCCTGACTTCGTTCACTCCGAATAGCCACCCGGAAATTGTTCGCCCGTGGCTCGGATCGGGAACAATTTACCAGATTTGTCCGATGCTAAAAAAAATCGGCAAATAATTGACACGAGCGCAGCATCTTCAGAAAATGAAGTGCTGGTGTTTAGTGCGACATCTCGAAATACTGGTCTCAGAGTATTAACGCAAAAATGTCCGTGAAGAAAATCTCTTATAATGTCTTCGCGCAAAAAAATCTCGTGTCCTGTGATCTGGCCTGATATCACAAGTTCTACAACTCCAACAAGTTACAACAACGAGAAGCAACGAGGCGAAGCTACGAGAGCTGAAGCAAAAGCTAAAAGATCCTGATAATTTCATTTTTCATTCCTTAAATGGTCTTCCTCCCTTCCTACACCTCTCTTTCCACTTCCAAGTCTTCCAAAATTTTGAACTTCACGTGACCGAAAACTTCCAATGCCAAAACGGTTCCCCCTTCTTAAGCCTAAATTCTGATTGGGAATTTTGAATGATTTCGAATAATTTCCAACGATTTTTTTCTGACAAGTCAGTACTTGCCTCTCTTCCCCCTACCTCCATGGTTATACGGCCGAGAAGGGTCGTCTCCCCCGCCCCCTCACACTTGCCATTTCTAAAAAGCCATAATTTTTTTCTACAACAAAGAGCCGACCGCGGGTCGCCGCACCACGCCAGATGCGAGTGTCCCTTTGTCATATCTCACCGTTGGGCCTTTAAATTTCTAGAGAGTCGTAAGACTTCGCTCCTTCGCCCGTTCTTTGAATTTAATACGCCCGAACGAGGATAATTTTATTATTTTAATTACTAAATTATTCAAATCTCACAATATATTAAATCCATTAAAAATGTAAATGTCAATTGGTTATTATTAAATATATTATACGACCCTATTAGACTGCTCACAGCATTTATCGCGCTAGTTCTTCAGCTCACAAAATAAAAAGACGGAAGATTTAGAAATGAACGTAAATTGTACGCTACAATTATCAATTTGATGTGTCACTTTTACTCTACGAAATATATTTTTAGGGAGAATTTTTACAGAAATTATTTTATGGATTTACTCTTAGTAATCTTACGGGAAATCTTTCAATTTCTCTCCACCGTTTAGGTTGTGATGTCTGAAGATGAGGTGAAAAATCAAATATTGTGGACACAGCTCTTTAAATTTTTTTAATGGTTCCTTTTTTTTTAAAGTGCTTTTTCAAATTGAGCACTGTAGATAGTTGAATATTTGGAAGGGGTGAAACCTTTCCTTTTCGTAGCTATCATCCATTTGTAAGGTCAGGATCTCGAGGAAACCTTAAAATGAACCTGAATATTAATTACTACATTTACTGCTTTGAGAATAAAGAAACCTAATATTTATGTAAAGGACAAACTTTTCGAATAAATCGCTGTGCCGTTACATTTGTTTAGTAAAACATCGACAATCTGCTCACTACAACAATGAAACCATGGTTTAGGAACTTAAATAGTTGCTTAACATATAGTAAAATTTGTATTACTGTGCTGGCAAATGAATAATTCTAAAAGATAATGAAGGTTCAGCAGGTAAGAGAAATTCTTTTGCGTACTACTTATGAAATGATAAGCCACTATTCTTCATGAAAGAGGTATTGCATTTGTAGGCTATATGTGTGTTGACCTCTTTAATTAACGATTATAATTGTTGTCTTGGTAAAGTGAAAGAAAGGAGATAACATCACTGTACACAATATTAATTTCTGTGAATGACACGTGTCTGTTGATGCGGTGAGCGGTGCAATATGTTGGCAACTTTGTGCAATACCCCCAACTAGAGTCTTGGTAGCCGGTTCAAGTTCGCCCGCTTATCCCCGTATTACTCAGCATTCTAGTAGGTTGTATATTTCTATGGTTTCACCCTACCCTATTACTTTGTGTCGACACATATTTGTCGTTCTGGATAGTGACAAAATATCAATTAAATGAAAGGAAATACCTCAAATTATTATGGTGTAACATTTTGAGTAGAAAATTTTTAAAATACTAATTAAATAAAAAGGAAATGTCACATACTTTGTTGTAACAACATTTTTAAAACTAAATTGGAAGAAAAATAATACAGAACTATCAAGCCTGAAGCTTTTAACACTGCCAATATTGATGGGGGTTTTTTGCGAAGTAGATGAACACGCGATCATTTAATTCTTATTTAAACCTTTGAAATTCTTAGAAATGACCAAAATAAGAATTAGAACATTATCCATTAGTTACTACGCCTCAATACTTTTCATTTATATTATAGTGAAACAAATTTTGATTCACTTTGCAACACTAAAATTGTAAGAATATTCATTTTATAAAAATTGCGTATAGTCGGCAGAATGTTGTACTTCTGGAAATATAAAAAAATAATTTGAGTAATAAAACAACTGATTTAGTACTACGATAACATTTAATTTTTGTTTCACTAGTTATGCAGCTTTAGCTAGTTAACAATGACTTCATGCAACAAAGGATTTGAGATCACTTGAGTACCTTGGCCACTTTCGATTATGTTTACACTTCACTCCTTCTTACCCCTAACACGTAGGATGTTTATTCCTTATAGGGGGTGATCTTGTACTTATCTGCCAATGAGGGTGTCATTTTACTTCTGCAGTCTCACAAATGACCAATATCGGTCGTTTTTATTAAATTTATCTGCTCTCATTCCCACCCTTCTTTCATATCCCAAGGATGCTACGAGTGTGTTATCTATAATGTGGACTGAATGTGAACTTACAAAGCGTTCGGTGTCCTTATTCTACTAAACGGCACACTATTGTTTCAATTCTAATATCGGATTTTTACATGTCATCCCCTTCTCACCCCTTCCCTTGGGGTGCTACGGATGTCTTACCCTCTGTGGTGGGTGTCTGATAGTTAGTCATCCATGTATCAATTTCTTGTTCCAGGCACTCTAGAGTTATGGTAGGATACATACGTATAACATTCCAACACGCATTTCACCATATGCATTTACGTAAAATACTTTCTTAGCAGATGTCCACACTCTAAAAGGAACCGACGTTCCAAATTTCAGGTCTGTAAGCTTTCTAGTTTTTGAGATATCATGATTAGTCAGTATGTGAAGGATATTTCACTTTTATATAGATAAATACTACAAAAATTTGAACTCCCTTTTCAGATATGTTAAATAGGCCAAAAGGAGACCTTCATGACTCAATATTATATGACTCTTATCGAAATTGAAAAATAAAGTGTACAAAAGGTGAAAAAAAAAACAAATTGTGAAAAATTATTACAATTTAATCGTAAATGAACAAATTCTCAGGACATATAAAAATTTGTTTAATTCTTACTTAGAAGTAGGTAAAATAACAAACTCAATATATCCAAATCAATGTTCTCCAGTTATATCCACCCTTGTACCCAATTCTATATTCACTCCCAAAACTAGCGCCAGTGAAGTCATGAGAATCATCAGCTCATTAAAAAACAAATTTTCAACAGGCATAGATGATATACCTGAGTTTATTGTTAAAGTTTTATCCCACGCTATATTAAATCCACTCATAAATATTTTTAATAGTTCTTTATCGGAAGGGGTATTTCCTAAAATATTTAAGAGAGCTAAAGTGAAACCTTTATACAAGAAAGGAAACAAACTTAATATTGGAAATTACCGATCAATATCTCTACTACCCACTTTCTCAAAGATACTAGAAAAATTGTTCTATAAGCGTCTTCTAGATTTTTTATCAAAAAATAACATTCTCTCTGATGACCAACAGGGTTTGAGGAAATCCTTTTCCACTACAAGCGCCATATTTTCTTTCTTAAACGATGTTACCACATCTCTTGACCGTGGAGAAAATCCTCAGGGTGTTTTTCTTGACTTATCCAAAGCATTCGATGTCATCGATCACGGAACTCTTCTTTCCAAATTGCATTCTTTAGGCATTCGTGGACTTCCACATCAATGGCTAACTTCTTATTTGAAAGATAGATATCAACAAGTCGAAATATCCTATACTAAAAATAAAATACTTCAGCGTTGCCTTTCAGAAACAAAGCCATTTACTTGCGGAGTACCCCAAGGATCAATTCTCGGTCCTATACTCTTTTTATTGTATGTGAACGACATATCATTCACATCAGATTGCAAAATGGTTCTTTTCGCTGATGACACTAATTTACAATGTAAACATGCCAACGCTCAAAAAGTTTTGTATCGACTTGGTTCCATGCAAATTGTCTCATTGTAAACACTGACAAAACAGTGTGTATGTCATTTCACAATAATATCACAAAATCTTTACCCCAGGTTTCTCTTTTGTTAAACGGAACACAATTAAAAACTATTACGAATACAAAATTCAAGACAACCTCAAATGGAATTGTCACGTTGACAATCTTAATTCCCAATTAAGCAAATTGTATTACGCATTCCGAATCTTAGTTGACACAGTTAGTCCACGTACATCCCGTTGCGTATATTTTGCAAACGTTTACTCCCATTTACGTTACGGCATTACCTTCTGGGGTAATTCCGGTCAGAGTATTCAAACTTTCAGAATTCAGAAGAGGATAGTTCGGATAATTTGTAAATCTCACCCCCGAAACTCTTGTAAACCTTTATTCAAGGAATTAAATATCTTAACACTTCCCTGCATTTATATTTATGAAACGGTCGTGTTTGTTAAGTACGTATTACTGAAGTGCCACCCTTGCTTCATACGAAACAGTCTTGCTCACGAACACAATACTCACAGTAGTAATAATATTCATCGCCCTAGAATGTCGACCACTCTTTGCCAAAAAGGACCATATCATTCTGGAATTGTTCTATTTAATTCCCTGCCCAAGAACGTAAAAGATATTATGAAATTGAATCTTTTCCAATCCGCAGTTAAAAACTACCTCCTGCACCAATGCTTCTACACTGTAAAAGAATTTATTGATTTTCATAAAAGTTAAATTCGTCTTGTACTTTATCACGCCATTGCTGTAGCACTTTTTAAATAACTTACAACAATTTCAAAAACTATTTCCTTTGCAAGATTGTTGTGTCTTATGATTCATATTAATTTAGTTTTGCGTGTACTGAACTTTGGCACGGTTGTGTACATTAATTCTGTAGTCCCATCCTGGCCCAGGTTTTTCTCTGGTTTAACTTTGGGTAGAGGCAGATTTCTTATACAGGTTCTCAAGGCTTTGTCTAGGGGCATGTTTATTGTGATAATAAATCGTGAATTTGGTGTTATTTCAATCCTTAAACATTATACTCAGAATAATATATAGTTCGATAATAATTTGTACATGTACATTTTTGCATTAAATTACAAACATATTGATATTCTATTAGTATTATAACTCGCAGCTAACTTTTCATCTTATCTAGGAATTTTTGCTGAAATTTTGAATCCGCCTCTGCCTTAGGGCCCTTGATCGGAATTGATGGGATGGTCCCTTGCTTGCTTCCGGAGAGTAAATTAGTTTGTTGTCCTCCACGTGGTCATACGCAGTTTGTACTGTTTTTTGACAATAAATTTATTATTTAATTTATTATTAAATTACATATTGCCTATGGTGCTTTCAAGTTTATGGTAACATGTATAGTGACTTTAAAAATTTTACAAAAAGAGATTGAAACAGTTTCAAATCAGTCAAATTACTGTGTATTGCTGTAAAAAAATATTTATTTCAATATAATTTCATACTCATCTTATTCTCAAATTTCATACATAAACACACACATATACATATATGAAATTTGAGGATGTGTGTGTGTGTGTGGGGGGGGTTAATACAATGTATTTCTTTAAAGAAAATTAAAAGTTCCAGTTTTAAAAATTAAAAATGTTTTTTTTAATGTTTAAAAAAATTGTTTTTATGTTTTAACATAATTGTTGCACATAATATTAAAGTTTAAAAAATCAGAAGAAAATGTTACCAATATCATCTATCTGTGTCAAATACTTTTGAAGAGAGATTCACATATTTCGCAATGCGTAGGAAATGGCGTAAATATACAAATTTTGAATATTAATAACTGTAAAACGAACTATCAGAAGAATCTAAAATTTTGTATTGTTCGTTTAAAACGATATTTTTATAAATGTCCTAAAATTATCTAATTTTTTTTGACAGGTAGATCCAATTTTGACCGATTTCTCATTGAGTGACCCGATATATTTCTGCAAACGCTAAAATAAAATTTGTTCATACAACTACACAAGGCAACATGATTTTGGGGTTTGCAAAATTTTAATTGTTCTCTAATATTTTGTGCTTGCCGATTAAGAAAATTATCTTCATAAAAATCCTTACGTGATAGAAAACAAATCAAAACAAAATTCATCAAAACAATGACATCATCAAAACAAAATTCGAAAATAAATTTTGTGACAGGACAAAGAGGGAGATTTCATCAAATTGAAAAAAAACTATGGAAAGACGTCATTTAGGCCACTGGAATTTGAATATGATGGCAGATTACTGCTGATGTTCTTCATGAGAGATTCTTCTCTTTCACAGAAGAAGAATACCATGAGGCGTCTATTTAAAGAACATCAAATGTCCATATACTTTTGCTTATGACTAATTCATTTCATTGTTTTAAATACTTTTTAATTTGTATTTTAGGAAATTTTTGTTTTTATTCGACTTTTTTCATAGGATTTTATCAATATTCGGCGGATTTGTCCTAGCAAATAATGTCACAAAAAGCAGAAATTGGACTAGATAACAACTTTTGTTTTTGCGATTGTAAAATAACCTAACGTAACAGTAAAATACATGTCAATTTTGAATTACAGCAATTTTATCCTAAATCGCAATTCTATCAAATCCGCTGACAAAATGTTAAATTTTGTTGGCTTGTGTTATCTGAGTCCACGAAAACACTAACAATGAAGAATTTCCAAAGAAACTATGCATTTTGGAGAGAAATGTTTCGTATAGAAAATGAAATTAAATTGTTTTTCTTTAATTCATACGCTTTGACTTTTTCATCAGTTTAATAGAACGCAAAACGTAATCAACGTGCATTTTACGTAACGCTTGTGATAAAGTTTTACAATCTTAAATATTAAGTACGTTATTACGGAATGGAAATGTAATAACACAAAACATGGAAGTCGTCATTATCGTCAGACATTTTTATTCTTTCGATATGTCGAATTACAGAACGTTTCAATAAGTGTAAGTCAACTAAATCGTGATTTGATTCTAACGTAAGCAATAACAATTTTCGCCATCCGCGCCAGTCCGCGAGGCATCGAAATCCAATGTTACGACTTAATCTTAATCCCCCCAAAATGTACTTCAAAATTAAAATTTTTGATTTTTTAAAATTTTGTCATTCATTGCAGCTCTATAGCTACGAGCGTACAAAATTTCATGTTTCTACGACTAGTAGAAGTATGTTTTCTTTCTGATATGTCAGTAAGTGAATCAGTCAGTTACACGTAGGGGTTTATTAATATACAGAAAAGACTAGCTCTGTTCGCTGGGGGTTTTACCCCCAGACCTCTATATCTCAATTGCTAGCTTGTTAATTTTGTAATTTGTTTCATGATTATGTTACTATATAATTAATCGTTCTTAAGACCAATGTAAGTAACTAAATAATAATTAAATTCCGTTACTTCTTCATTGATTAAAACACAAAATTTACTGCATTTGTAATAAAGCAGTGAGTTTTATCTTAATTATTTTAAAATTATTTTTCCTTTGCCTGCTCCTGTACCTTTGTTCTATTGATATATCTGCAACTAATTTTATTTTCTATGTTAGTTGTTAGCATTGAAAAATTCTTGTATCCTTAAGTAGATTTGCTGTTGTAGGAATTGTTCAAGGTTTTTTGTTTTGTCATCATTTTTGTTGACAAGTTAAGATAAATTTGTATTACATTAAACAGGATGTTATGTATAACTACTCGTTTTTAAGATGTCTGGCTATTTTCAAAGTGATATGGTGAAAATTTTGATTTTCTCTTTGAAGTATGTCTTGGAGGAGAGGGGGTATCTATGGGATGAAACCTAAAAAGAGAAGAAATATTAATTTTACAACTCAGCCCTAATAAGCTGAGTTGTAAGCAATACCTTTTGGATTACACAGAAACCATTAGTTAATTAAAATAAACCGTAAAGGAATCTTTACTTAAGGGTAATGGTTCTTTGCCATTGAGTTCAAATAGCGATTCCATGACATAATTGAAAACACATTGTAAGCTATCGTATTATAATACGTTTTTGTTTTTCAGACAGTAAAGAAGTGTTTCTGATGTTAGAGAATACTACCTATTTTCTTTGAGATCCTTTTAGCTGTCTTTATCTAAAATTGAATTTGATACTTTAATATTTTTTATTCGAAAATCCAGTTGTGAGCTAATATTGTCTGAAATTTGTGAGAGATGAAAATGCTGAATATTTTTTCCGTCATCTGTAGATCTCTTAGTACCAGGGGAGAAATTATTGTAATATGATAAGAATTATGAAAGTTTCGTTGTTTTTTCGTAAAATTGTTACTGGTGCTAAATTTTGTATTCTTTTTTGTAAATTATAAAATGAATGTCTCAAAAAGTATTGAAGGTATGAGAAGAAAATTGTGCTTTATTAGTTAGGATAGCAAAGGAAACAAGTTTCAAATTTTTTTTTGAGATTCTGAGACACGGTTTCAAGACCTGGATGATTTGAGATGAAATGATCCAAATTTAGGAACGGTGATTTTAAGAGGCAGGTGGAAATCTTATGTATGATGGGAGATATGAAATATTGTTTGTTGGGTATAATTATTAGTATAGGTACAGTCTAATTTACCGTCTGGCTATTTTCAAAGTGATACGGTGAAAATTTTGATTTTCTCTTTGAAGTATGTCTTGGAGGAGAGGGGGTATCTATGGGATGAAACCTAAAAAGAGAAGAAATATTAATTTTACAAAAGTAAAAATACTTCAGTGTAGTTTTCATGGGAGGATTTTTTTGAGGAAAGGAGAAATTTTGCTGGCCTTTAAGGTCTTGACATACGTTTTATATATTGTAACATAAAATAGTAGAAAAGTGGGTGTCGAGGTAAGCTTGTTCCACGTTGGGAAGCCAATTGTAACATACAAATACTAGAGGTGCTATGGTAAGCTTGAATTTACCTGGCCCACTCAGCTACTCACCAGGAAGCAACTCCTGAATAAGTTGAATAAATTTTGAAGGGCGGGGTTCGGCCCATTTAATGTCGTTAAATACACAAATCCATTCATCACCAAGAAAAACACAGCTTTGGTAAAATTGGTTTAATTGGATAATCAAAAATTACATTTATATAATTATCTTCTCTACTCATGCTCGTTTTTTCCCACATGTACCCCCAAAATCACACGCTTACTAACCATGTCACTTGGTCCAACAATATGTTGGTTATTTATCAGTTCCAACATAACTATACTCTTGATACAATTACTTTACACATATTAATTACTAACAAGACTGTTTGCCTCTAATGAGTGTCATTGATTACACATGAACAAGTGTTACAAAAGTTCTTGTCATCGTAGCACACGCTCGAATTAGGTTATTCACCACTTGCCGCAGTAGCAAAGATACTGGGCGCAGCCAGTCATGCTAATTACCTTTACTCTAAACCTCATTGGAGCTGACCACCAGTCATCAAAACTGCATGGGCATGCCGAGTCCTTCAGAGGTTAATGACCCAGATACCACTAAGCCCTTCGCTTCTCCGTCCCGAGCAGATGCCGGTCGCCTGCGTTGATACCAAGAACAGTCGACCCGTGGCGTAGCCTCTCGTAAAACCATTTAAAGTTGTTCCAGCTCAACGTGATGTCACGTTATTGGCGTAATTAAAGTTCGAAGCTATTCAATTAGCGTGAAAAGTAAAGCCACTCAAACCGAAAACTACTGCCGAAATCGGACGACGATCAAAATGAAACTATTAACTTATGATCATAAAATCATTAGTTAAGAAAAATCGAGTTCATCATTTTACTTCGCGAATGATAAACTTAGTCGTTGTTCTACGTCAGATTAGATTCTCAGAATAATCTATGATAATCTAACAATAGTCGCAATAATAACTCATCCATGATGATGCTAACGACAAAAAGATAAGAATGATAATGATCTCGAGCACGCCTGCGCTCTTCATTAAGTAGCCATCTCCCCACCAGATTCCCAAAAACTTGGTAAGAAAGATCACACCCTTCTTGACGTCATGTCCTATTTTAGCCAATGATTTTATTTTTTTCACTCCACGTGGAGTAATTTTGGTTGGCCAATTCGTAGTGACGTTCGTTCGCTCTAGAAGAATAGTAATGCTCGATTACTCAGTGTTTTTCCATGACGTCACGGCGCGATCCCGTGGTCACCTCTTTGCGGCTTGTATTTAACATAGGATAGGTGCCCTTGTCTCCTCGTCATTGACACTTCTTTATCCTCCTACAAGAAACTCTGACCATCCTTCGTGAACGTTTTCCTGTCCCCTGGTTAGTACTGTCTACCGTCAATCACTTCCATTGTACTTCCTTTTTCCACAGCCAGAGCCACTCGTCTACTGCCATGTCCTATGTCAATTGACATTATTCCTTATGAGTTCCTTCGTCTTCGCCGTTTTCTTTCTATAACTTTGATTGTGGTTCTGAGTTTTGTCTAAAAAATAACCCTAACCATCCCCCCGAACTTCTATAGCATCCTTCCACTTTTGTGAAGTACATGTCAATCATGTATCTGGTTTATTTTCCTTTCATCTATTCAGTTTTCTTTTCTTTAACTTTTGTTCCATGCGAGTTACTGCGTAGGATGTCCCTATCCTCAGCTGATACTTTTATGATGCTGTTCAAAAAGAACCTTTGGGTTCTGCAGCTCAGCGACCCAGCATTCTCACTCCACTTTCTCTTTTGTCGTACAACTGCGTCTCTTCAAAACCCAACCTCCTCCAGCTGCGAAATCGTTTATTATCCTTTCTTTTTAATATTTTTCTGAATGAGTCTCAATTAAAAGTAATGAATTAATTATTCATTACAATATCCAACATGATGTCCATCAATTTGATATTTCTTCTCGGCTTTACTTCTTCCTTCCTTTCCTTGGGATTGTAGATGTTGCTTGTTGGATATTATCATCATTTAATTGAACTCCTAAAGGATTCCTTATCAAGAATTTGAGACACACAAAGAAGCTCTCACTTTGTTATGAATTTGAGGCATTCCAGAAATTGGGTTGGGTGCAGTGTGTCATGTTATCCTTCCAACTTTCACTGTAAATATGTAACCTGGAAAAAGTCTCATCTCTTTATTGTATTATACTTACTTATCTTCTTGATGGATACTTAAATTTTTGACATTGTTCTTACCTACTATCATTATTTAATTGAAAAATTGAAATATGATCTTCATCTTAATGATGTAATGATATAATTTTTTTTTGTTTGAAATCATGGCAAAAAGTATTGAATTTTCTTCACTCATTTTAGTACTCGTATTTCAAAATTCTAATTTTGGTTATTGTCTTAAATAAGCTCCTCTTCTTTCTGAATTTTAAGAAGTGAAATGAACTTAAATTTTAGACTTAAATTTATTATTAATAATGATATATTAGTTGAGCCAATGAAATTTCTTATAATTTTCATATTGTGTTGTATTTGTGCAGATACAGAGAAAATGCAACGCTATGTGAATGAGGAAAAGAACATCCGTGAAGAGAACTTACGCTTACAAAGGAAACTTCAGCTAGAAGTGGAAAGGAGGGAAGCTTTATGTCGTCATTTGTCAGAATCTGAAAGCAGGTGAGATATCAGCTGGTGTCTTATAATGTTATAGTATTCTTTGAGATACAGTTGTAATACAAACTTTTGTATACAAAATCGTTTAAAAAAATTATATTATAATTTTGAAGATGGGCTGAGTTATTATTTCAAAGAGAGAAGCTTCAAGCTTGTAATTTTATTTTGTTGAAGAAATTCATGAATTGTATCATAATTATACTTCTGCGTAATTTCATACTTTTGTATTATTTGTAATATTTGTTTTTGGAAAATAAAAGCATGTTTCGTGAATAAAACAATCTGCATGTCTCGTGCAATTTCTTTAGATTTTGATAAATTGTTTTTTGCTGAATGATTTTGAACTAAGGGCTGATTAAGTTGATGTTTTTTTCTGATTCTGTAGTGACTGACGTTTTTATTGTTACTGCTACTCTGCCTCTCTCTGAGAATATTGAGACAGTATAAGGAATGATACTCTAGCTGGCATGTGCTGTTTGCTAAATTATTTATTTATTTTCATTCTCTACCCTTGGCGTTACTTGTGTGAATTTTAGAACTTTGTGTTCAAATAATTGTCTTAAGTCAAACATCTTAATTGGTATCCACAAACTGTGAAACATTAACAGTGCTTGACGAGTAGTATTTTTTAAATATTTGTTATTCTGTGGATTCACTGTAAAAAAAATTGTGTGTTTGGGTCATTCTTCATAAAATTTGAAAAAATCCGATAAAGTATCCAATCAAGTTTTAAAAATGCATTACTTCACTCTTTTTCTATTAAAAATGAAGAAAATTGTCCCTTTTTTAGCAACAAAGGGTCTTAATAGTTGATTGTGATTTTCGGTTTGCAGTGAAGTGTATGAAAATTTTTCCTAATTTTCCTCAAATGTTCTGCATGTATGTTTGTATGAGAGTTTTTTCATGTGTTCATTTTGTTGAATCAGCAGGTGTTTTGTATTAAGTATGAGAAAAAGAGGACCAACATTTTAAATTAAAAATCCCAAAATATGTCACCTTGCAATTTCGATTATTTTTTTAAAATATTGAATAAATATATAGATGCTGTTAATGTCCCAAATCTTTGTGAATGGAAATTCACAAATGTTGAAGATAATAATTTTATTTTCCATTAAGGGTCATGCAACTTAGAATGTTAGGCAATTACGATAATTGTGGCATCACCCTACAATTAAAACAAGAAACCTTAAAGATTTCATTATTTTAAGGTCAATATAAAATACTGAACATAAATTTACCATAAACAAAAATTAAATGACTCTTGGTTTTGGAGACACTATTTCACAACTAGTGTGTTCACTTAAAATGCACGATGCATTAGGCAGAAAATAAAAATAAAACGATACACTTGTAATATTTATCCATGTAGAAGATTTTAGCCAAATAAGGCGTGGGGGAGGGGGGGTAAGCTCCAAATTTTTAAAATAGAAAATTGCCATCTCTCTCTCTATAAAGAAGACTGTCTCAGACTGTGTGTGCATGGGGGGGTTATACAACTTAGTTTTAACCTGAGCATGATGAAAAATTGAATGTGCACGCTTCAGCCTCAAAACTGGGAAGAGCACTGTCTGCTTGAGACTTCGAAAAACCACCCCCCTCCCCCGTTTTCATTATTTTTTAAATTTCCTTTTTTCAGTATATCTCACAAATTAATTGAGATATCAACTTGAATTTTGGACCTCAACATTGGTAATATAAATATCTTGAAACAGGATTTTTGATTTTTTGATTTTACTCTGTAGTGTAAGGGGCAGAATCATTTTCATGTTGTTGTCTGTTATAAGAATCCATTGTTGGATTTCATTCACTTGCAAGTTTTATTCAATGTTGCATAAAGACTTGATCGGTTTGGAAAAATTTGTTTTTCGTATACTCATTGTAACGAGCATTACTTGTCGAGCGTTCTTGCGAGAACTGTCGGGACACTTGAGTCGCCTCACACGAAAGTGTAATGTTCATGATGCTTTTGATGCTGCTGCGCCTTGCCCCTTTGGTAAATTGGGATGTAGCAATTGCCACATGAACTTTTTTCGTGTGTCCCATTTCACTCTCCCGGGCAACTGCGGGTTTATTAAGCTAGTTTATTATAAAACGGACAGTGTGGAGTGGAAAAAAGGGATATATTTCTTAATTTATAATAAAAATGAAGTAAATAAATACATTTTGAAGGGACAAAAATTGATCCAGTGTCAGCTTTTGTTCGATTTTACAAAGATTGACTCATAGGTTCGTTGTTAATGTGTAAGATGGGGCTTATAAATTAATTCACATGCATGAAACCGGCATGAAAACACATTGCTCCATATGCTGCGAANATGATTTATGTAATGTTTTAAGATATGTTGATACTTGCGGTTTGAGTTGTAATTCAGGGGGTTTTAGTGGGTATGGTTGAGTCATTCGGCGAGTCCAAAGCACTTCAAGGACGTAACAGCATTTTCCCTACCTGTACAGAATTTTAGGGCTTTAATGACCTCGATGTCGACGAAAAGCCCCCCCCACACACACACACACACCAAAAAATCCTAATCGGTGACTGTGTAATATCTTCTTGACATATAGGTTCCAATATAATGCAAACAAGTACAATTTTGTTGAGTTTGACTTATGCATTTGGAGTTCATATATACTTGGTTGTCCAGAGGTAAAGATAGACTAGTATAAACAGAGTACAGCAGCGACTTGGGTCTGTTCAACTCTGGCATTGCCGTGCAGGCCACAGCATGAGGGCTGAAACATCAATAGTTTTGTCTACTGGGATGCGGTTTGTCTCTAACAACCAAGTATATATGTACCTTCTTTTTTCTTGTTTTGTTTATAATACTAAGATCATTAATATTCTCAACCCATAACTACTATCATCAGTTTTTGTAATGTAAGTACAATTGTTGGGTCACATCAGACAAAAAAGTTTTTTTCCTCGTATACCGAGAACAAACAAAGACTAAAAGCTCATTATTTGATGTAAAGTATACTTTGAAAGTTTTAGGTAATATTTTGTATTTTTAATTACTGCTATCATGTGAGGTTCATAATGTCACTTTCATTATTGTTATTGTATATCAGTGTTTTGGAAAATTAGAGAGAATTTAAATAAATAATGTAAATAATTGTACTTACATGTTTTGATCAGTATTGTGATACTGATCAAAATTAAGCAATAAAATTACTCCATACCCCGTACAAAACTCTTGTTTTTTTAGTATTGTCTTCAGCCATAACTTACTTCTTGGAACAAAGTCCGATCTTGTTACTGCCCAGTATAAAATTCAAAACCAGACTGACAAAAAGAATTACAAAAGCTCGCAACCACCAATTATTTAAATTTTTAGAAATATTTTGCCAAAGAAAATTATCAGATCATTGATCTAATGATGGTAGTTGAGGGCTAGTAAAGGTTAAAAGTGACACTGTTTGTCATTTTGAGTGTATTCCCAGTTCATGTAGCTCTTCTTTTCGCATGGGAAGGATGACAAACTGAGTGCTGAATACTGTATACTTCAGCACTCTTCTGCATTACCAGTTTAGTTGGCAGCATAGGTCTTAAGGAGAATCATTGTGCTACTGCTTGCCTTGAGAACATTGACTGTCAGAACTTAAAAAACCTGTGAAATATTATATTCCACTTTAAATTATTAAAATTTACCTCTCATAATTATTAAGACTTCTTGGATTGATAAGAAAATTAAAAATTAAAATATATATTGAGGAGTAATTTTTCAGCCAAATATTAAAATTTGGTTTCAAACAAAGTTAGAATTTTATGTTTTAAATTTTCCAAATGCAAAATGTGACTAGAAGATGCCCTGCCATCTTCCATCTCATATGCTTATCCATGAACGTTGACTATGGTCAATCACTTGCTCTATTTACTTGACGAGTGAACTTTCTCTGTTTTTATAAACATGCAAGAAAGTGCAAGGTAACAGACGTGCCTATTTTATTAATTTTTCAACCTTTGGTTACTTTTTACTCTGGTTTTAGGGGTTGTCAAAGTTCATTATTTATGAAACCTATCATTATATTTTTTTAATCAGTTTTATGTGAAAGTTAAGTTCTAAGGTATCAACAATAAAAAGTATATTGGATCAAGAACAAAAGAAAACCTGGCCATGTATAGGGGACAATTTCTCTCATATATATTACAATGGAGTGATAAAACAGCAATAGTGTGTTTCTAGAAACTATTTATAATTACAGAAATATCTGTAATATTTTGATTGAAATAATAATATCTGAAAGATGTAGGGAAAATCTCTATAGAGTTGCTAAATAAAATCATGAGAGATAAGTAAATGGAAAAAAAAAAAAAGATTTAAAGTACTGTTGACCACAAAGAATGTAAAGTCTTTGCTTGTGTATTTTAATAATATTACTTTTCAGTAGTTTAGTACAATAGATTATTAACATGCTCGTCACGCGAAATATTAATGAAAGTGGATACCAATTAATTTCATTGGACAGTGACAAGTTGGTAAGTAAGTACTTGCTGAAGTATGTATTTTATTTATGATTCACGCAACAAGCTTTTTGAAAACAAATAATTCAACATAAAATATTAAATCATTTTCAGTGATAAAGATAGTAGATTTATTTTTATTAGGATCTACTATTGTGAAATATGTATGGAGGCATTAGCATTTGATATTGCATTACTTTAATGAAAACATTACATCACTTAAAGAAAAGCTTGACTTTAAAAAATCATTTATTATTTTATTTCATACATTTTAGTATTAGAATTTGATTATTTATTTGTCATAATAATTAATCTTGCTTGTTCATTTGTAATACTCAATACCTTTTAAACACAAACATATATTTAGAGAATTAAATAGCATAAATGATAAAGCATCCATGAGATAAACCTTCTGATATCATAAACATGTTTTGAGAAACGATCGTAATGATAAGATAAGAAGTGAAAACGAAAAGCGTAGGTTATACAATACGTTATACTTGTATGAGAGAAACGGATTGTATTTCAGGGGAAGCTTCTCGGAATAAAATCGTTATAAAGAAAAAACCTTATTAATAGTCTTTATTGGAAATAAACATCATATTGCATTGTCAGAGGGTTTGTATATGTGTGCCAAATTTCAGTTCATTCAGTTTGAGGGAAACTTGACAACTGAGGGAAACTGAAACAAATTTCAGTTCATTCGGCTGAGGGTTTAAAATTCAGTTGCAAGATTTAACCCAAATATACAAACTAACAAGTGAAATTAAACAAAAGCTTGTAAAAATAGGGTCATTTTATTTGTTATTAATTATATATGCAGACAGAAAATATGACTAATTCTGGAAACACAGTGATGTCTAGTTGCAGTTATTATTTTCATGCTATTAAATAGCGCAAACATTAGCCATGTCATGTTTCAGGACACGAATCAGCATTTTCCCTCTCAACAGATCCTTGTCAGCAGTCAGTAGTTTTTAATTTTGTGAAGACAATATCAACATCTCTTATGTTTATGTAAACAGTGCAGAAATAAATGATGTATGTTAGATATTTTTTTAATCCACATGGAACTTGATTTATAAAGAATGAAAAGCATCACATTCTGTATTATAGTGTGAGTACAGCATTTTATAATTATTAATTTATTATTCACTTATCAGATTTTACTAAACAAGAATTGACCCATCACTGAATACATCATAAGAGAACACAAACCTAGGCATAGAATTGGTAGTATGTTAATACACACTTTCTCAATCTCTTTAGTTAAAATAATAATGGGTTCAGAGAGTTCTGATCTTCGTTAATTGTAAATTATTAGATATTGTCTTAGCTTGCATCCTTTTTTCATGTATCAAGGAGAATCTCACTGTTTACTGTTCTTTAACATAGGGCTTATATTTGGGAAAATAATTTGATATGCCAACATTAGTGTGACATTATATGTTACATTGAAAGACATAGGACATGTAAGAAGAATGGACGGAGGAGTGAGGGGGGGGGGGTAGTAAAATGTGTATTTCTCGGGAGATTGATGGTGATAAAAGAAAGATGGAAGATAAAGACAATCGTTTTTGAGGTTACCTACTGCAAACATTTAGTATTTGTATTACATTCAGTGAAGTTAATCATAATTTTGAGGGAAAGGGATAGTGCAGTGAGTAGCTGATACCTGGAACTTTGTCCACTGAACCTTTTATCTGCATTTTATTTTAATGTTTTGTTTTCTTGCCTAGGGAGGGGAGGATAGGAGAATGCATGAAATTGAATGGAATATTTTGTATTTTTACTGTAGGAATGATATTTTGTATTTTAACTGTTGGAGTGCTGTCCTTTACAAACAATAGGTAAAAGCAACTGCATTATGTAGACCAGGTTAATTTCCAAAAACGAGGAAACGTTTAGATTAATTAAAGATTTATAAGAATTATAAATGTTGAAAAAATGAGAAGAAAAAATTAAGATTAGTGTGGATTGAAAGCTTTATGTTTACTTGAAAGACAGAGAAGGATATAGTTGTACATATTGTGCTAAGGAAATTTGTATACCTATGTGAAAGCGGTTCAGTGTCTTTGGACCTAGCGTTTATGCCTCCCCGTTCTAATTAGAGGTGGGTCACAATAACTTGAACCGTTACCGCTCCAACCCTCGACTAAACAGTTTCATTTGGAAACATCTTGCTATCACTTCTTTGCAAGAGCGCTAACAGTGCCTCTTGGAACTGTCTCACTGTCGTGCCGTAGCAACGGTGCTACAAATGTTCAACTTTAAGATTTCCTTTTAAAGTTGAACATTTGTAGCGCCTTTTCAACTTAAAGATTTCTTTCCGCAGGGGGCTCAGTTTCGGCTGAGCATGGGCTTGATGAACCCATGGCTCCGAGCTGGGATATGGTACTGCGCCACCAGTCCCTGGAACTTTGGACACGTTTCAGCGACCACCATTGGCGTTATGGTGGAAAGTTGCATGTTGCGAAGAGCTGGGATCTTGCCTTCATTGACCGCGTCGTGAGGACGGATTAAACCTGCATAAAAAAACCTCGACCTCAAGGTGTATTATGCGCCGATGAGGTGAACGGGTGTTGAGGATAAACGCGCTAGCGGACAACCTCTGGAGCAACTGCCGCACCTCAGTTGTACAAGGTTTGTGGCGTGATGCGGGGACCCCACGTCGCCGGACATCTGTTCCTCCGAACTCGTATGACAAAATCTCTCAAGAATTGAATCCCTCACCTTGCTGGTCGGGTGGACCGCAAGGGTTGAACAACACTCAAAGTTCTGTATAGTGGTAGAGGGTCCAGAGGGCTCCTGCTTTATAAAGTAAGAAAGTTATACAGCATTTCGTATCTGAATGCTTTTATATTAATGTCCAGTGTTAATGGAAGCTTTGAGAAGGTTTCACCCTTTTGTATATTCAAAGATTTAGAAGATCTCGTTGGTTCTCTGAAGAACATTTAAGAGATTGAGAAACAAAGCGGAGCGATGCTGCTTGAAACTAAACCAAGCAAGCTTTAAAGTGTTTGCAGTGTCCATTGCTGTGAGAATACCTATCAAGTATGAGCTCCATGCTGGGCTCAATCGCAGCAAAGGAGTGATCATTTGCAGGGAAGACCGAAGAACTAGTAAAGGAATGGGAGGCTGACCATGTTGTGGAGGTCGGTCAAATCATGAGGAAGATCGGTTTTTTTGACAAGACTGCCACCTTCATTGTGACATTTTACTGTCCTAAACTGTCAAAGGAACTGAAAGCTGGATGGAAAAACCTGCCAGTGCGGCCTTTTATCCTAAACCCTCTGCACTATTTTCAGTACCAGTGGTTTGGACACTCAACTCCAACGTGTAAGGGTCGTGCAACTTGTGGGAAGTGAGGCAGAGCGCCACACGAACCTGGCGCTCCATGCTCGGAGCCTGCTATGTGCATTAACTGCACAGGTAGCCACCTGCTGTGGAGCAGGGAGTGCGAAGTCTTTCTTGAGGAAAGAAAAGTACAGGAAATTAAGACACTGGAAAAGATCTCTTACGGTGAAGCTCGTAATAAGAAGTACAGGACCACACACCCTGTTTTCTACTAGCTGTTCCACCGCAACAAAGATTCATTTAGTAAAGAAGTCTGTATCCATTCAGACATCTGCTACTGACATGTCTACGACAACGTCGTGCACATGCCAGAGCATATGCCGAAAGAAGATGTCCCAGCTGTTCTCGCCAAGCCAGTTCTCCAGTTACTCACAGTTTGTCTTCAACAAAGAAACCTTTTAGTAATGCTACAATTACCAAAGTTAATTCCAACAAACAACAAGGTTCTAGGTACCAAGGCTAAACCCTTGGACCAATCTTAATTCAAAATTCAAACTCCTGTCTTCCGATCACGAAGGCAAAAAAAGAATGATATTTACTTTTCGTCTTTCGAATTGGACAGTGCATTGTCTGACGATGACGCGACAATGCACGTTTCAGTGTCCGATTCTGGAGGTACAAAACTATACCTCCCATACTCCCATCTTAGTGGATTTAGAACTCAACGTAAAGCTCGATACAGCTCTTAGGCCCTCCGCAGGTTGTACCCAGGTTTCGTGGCTTTACTACTTGGGTGCTTGGAAAAGCATAGGTTCTTAAGAGGAACGGCGAGTACCCACTTTCCATCCGAGCTGCACTGTGGCAGTGCTGGTGCGTCTGTGAACGAAACACAGATTTTCTCCCCCGTGGGTTGCCGGAACAAATTTCTCTTGCTACCTGCGAGACCCGGCCCTTCTCACCCAAAAGGCAGCCACCGCCGGCCAGGTGTGGACTCAAGTTCTCTTCCTAATAGAAATAATGATTTTATTTAGTTTTAAACATATCATGTATTTTTGAAATCTACGAAAAAGATAAGAAAAATGATACCACACCCGCCATAATTACATTAACAAATCAACGACAAAATTAACCATAAAATTTGTGGCAATTCAGAATCCATTATTTCACAAAACACGAACTGCACCCAGTTGGGCCAGATGTGGGCCTATAATTTTCCGTAATTTTGTTCTATAAAAATTTTGAAATGAGACTACGAGTACTTAAAAGCAGATCTAAAAACTCCCATGTAAAAGAATAAATTCCTTTGAAGTATCGAAGCCGTAGATCTTTCCCTTATGCTATTCTGTGAGAAAAGTGCTCGGGTTGCTGGGGAGAGGGAAGTGGGCCAGTGCTGAATGTGCGGTAAAGCTGGAGAACCATGGCCATGGAGGGACCCTGACCATGTTCTGTTTCCTGGGTCCAAAGTGCGGTGGGCCTTAGCGCATCATAATCCAATTTGTATTTGCCTTCAAGAGAGACACCTCCCGGATCATTCCCCCTTTCTCCGGGGATACAGCATCTCCAGGCTTGATGATACCCCAGGAGAACGAGCGTGAGGTCAAAAATACAGCTTTCTCCTTACCTATCGTACTACTTACTGAACTCCATTCTATAACAGTTAAAATCCTTTCTCAATCTGTGATAACTGCGTGTTTCCTCCCACCGATACATGACTCTTTGGAGGACGCCTTGAAGGACCTAGTGAAGCTGCTGCCTCGACCTTTTCTCCTTCTTGGAGAATTTAGACCCACAGTACTGTGGGGTTTGACCAGCAACTGTCCCAGAGGCCGAATCTTAAACTTCGTGTTAGAGTGTGAGGATTTGTGCATATTGAACACCAGAGAGATGACCCATTTCGTACTTGTTATTGGGTCGTCGACTGCTGTAGACCTGTCAGTATGCTCCCCTTAAGTTGCTGATATTTTCCAAAGGGAGGTAGAAGAAAATCTGCATGGTAGTGACCACCCTATCAGGTTCTTCCAGGAACGTGTGACAGTTTCCGAATGCAGGCCCTACAAATTAATTTTCAGAAAGGCTAATTGGACACTAGACCGCTCGGACTGTTTTCAGAGAAACGGGAAGTGCCAAAAAGGGCCAACCATCTGACCCAGGTTATTCATCGTGTCGCTGAAGAATTCATTTCGAAAACGTTGTTTCCGCCAAGACCTCATGCCCCCTGGTGGAAAGACACCATTTGGCGAGGTGAAGAACATTGTTGAAATTTAAGGGTAGTCCATCTCCGGAAAATCTCGCCGCATATCGGATTGCTAGAGCAAAAGCGCGCAGAACCATCAAATAATCCAGAGCCACCGTCTGGAAAGAGATTCTAAATAACATTACGAGATCAACATCATCCACTAAAGTATGGGAGTCAACCCAGAAGATATGAGGAAGGTATTCTCGAGCCCCGTCTATCAAACTCAATTATCAAGGTCAGGTTCTCACCAGGAACCGAGAAATGGAAACAGCGGTGGCTGAATACTTTGCTGATCTAACATCTACAGCCAACTACAAAACCAATTTCGTGAGGAAGAGGGAAATTGCAGAGAGAACTTCACCACCAACTGGGAACCCTACAATTCACATTCGTTCCACCAACTGGGAACCCTACAACGTCGTTCTCTACATGGGAACTTAAGTCCTCTCTAGCAACAGCCCACGATAATGCGCCTGGCCCCGATTCGATTCACTACGAAGTGCTTAGACAACTCAGTCTAGATTCGAAAGAATATCTTATGGATATCTTAAATCTTTCATGATTCGAAGGAGTATTCCCTCATTCATCAAAAGAAGCAACGCTAATCCCTTTACTAAGACAGAAAGGACATGACAGCCATCAGTAGTTATCGAAGCATCACCTTGACAAGTTGCATTGGTAAAACTGGAGCGAATTATCAACCGACGTCTCGTCTGGTATTTTGAAAGGCATAACCTGCTGAGTCGATCTCAGTGTGGTTTCAAGAAGATCTATTCAAGATGCCTTCGTCCGAAGACATGTCGGAATATTTTTTGACATCGAGAAGGTTTATGACACTCCTTGGCATCATGGCATTTTGCAACAACTCTATACCTTGGGTTTTAATACCTTCTTCTGATGTTACAACTTTGATGTAATCCTTCTTAGATAAGCGTTTTTTCTGTTACCGAATTGGTGACACCTTGGATCTGCTTCAAGAGAACGGTGTCTCGCAGGGTTCAGTCCTGTACGTGACTTCATTTGCAGAAGCCTTAAACAGCATAAAATCTGTGCGGTATCCTGTCCAACAATCTTTTTGTCGATAACTTGCCATCTTTTGTTCATCGCAGAGTGTCACAGGTGTGGAGTGACATCCAACTCAATAGATTGTACCAGTGGTCAAAGACGACTGGCTTTCTTTTTCTGCAGAGAAACAACGCTGTGTTCTTTTCAGTAGGAGACCATGTCGTCTGGCAGAACCTCACCTCGCCCTGGGGAACAACGTTCTAAAATTCTATCCTTCTGTAAAATTCTTAGGTCTAATCTTTGATCGGGAACTGAATTGGGTTGAACATCTTACTGACCTTAGAGTGAGAACATTAAAGTCTCTGAATCTATTGAAGTGTCTGAGTAGCAGGGAATGGGGTGCTGATCGCACTTCCTTACTCCAGTTTTATCGAGCATTCATAAGACTTCGGCTCGACAATAGCTGCGTTGTATATAGCTCTATGCGTGCAAGCTATTTAAAAAAGTTGGATCCATCATGCCGTAATCCGACTAGTTGAGAGTGCCTACCATACTAGTCCCATTCCCAGCTTGTATGCCGATAGAAGTGAACCTTCTCTTTATCTCCTGCGGCATCTACTCACGGTACAACACTTTACCCATGTGCGTACTTTTCCTGACAATCTTGATCACAACGCAGTATTTCATCCTTCCATCCATTCCTATAACAACAGACAGAGTAACCAAACCATTTGGATATCGATCCAAACAAATTTTGGATACTTTCAATATTCGATCACCTAATGTTTTGAATCAAGATTTCAGGGAGACTCCTCCTTGGGCTTTGCAATATGAGAACACTCCAGCCACGATGTTAAGGTTATACTTTCACCTAGTCCTCGACGGACATCGGGTCTATATTCCTGTGTTAACTGATGGGTTGAAGCAGGCCGATGTGTTGGCTGCTCGGTTGTGTTCCCTCGCAAGACCTGTGGTTACCATTTTGGTGACTTGTGCAGCGTTTATACTGCTGAATGCTACGCCATATTGAGAGCACTGTGAACAACGAAGTGCTCCCACGGATCAAATTATTTGATTTGCTCTGATTCTGTGAGTGCCTCCCAAGCATCCAGAATACGTATCCAGCCGATAAGCTGATTCAGAACACCCAGGACGTACTTTTCTGTCACAGAAAGAACCTGGACACGTAGGAATGAGAGCAAATGAGGATGCAGATGTTTCTGCGAAGGTGGCATGCCTGAAGAATCGCGTGGATTTCTCTACGACTTCGAAAGGGGACATCTTCAATTCCATCAAGACGAGGATACTGAGAGAATGGAACAATGAGTAGTGTTGGTTGTTGAAGGAAATAAATCACTTATCAAGTCCTCTGTTAAGTCATGGAGCAGTTCCTGTAGATCAGCCAGGCGTGAGGAGGTCTTACTGACCCACCTGCACGTAAAATATTGTCCTATCACTCATCGGTATCTCTTGCAACTCGGTGATCAAACTATATGTGGTTAGAGTGAGGAGTTTTGGACAGTTCACCACCTACTAACTGATTGCAGAAAATACACGAATATGGAGAAACATTGGTCTTGTTGCAGATTTACCAAGAATTCTCGGATATGACACGGATTATGTTAATAAATATTGAATTTCATAAATATATCGGGATTCCTCCCACAAGTTCTCAGGAGGGTTTAAATTTTCATTATTTCCTTATTGTCTTTCCTTTCATTCTTTCTTTTCCTTTGTTTGGAAAATTATAGTTTTCAGAATTTATTTATTTTTTGATATAACATATTAGGCAACTGTATTCTGTCCTTTCCTATCATCTTTTGTTTAGATATTTCGAGAATTCAGGAGGGTTATTTTAGTGGATATGGTTTAGATATTTGACGTGTTCTATACATGGGTATGAGTCACGTCAGCTCTTCCTTATGGTGCGAAAGTGCATTTTTCCTCACCTGCAAGTACTCTGAATGATCTTGGTGTTGGCGAGCCCTAAAGCCCCATTAAAAAAATATTTCCATAAAATTTTTTTAATTTGTGAACTGTTGAAACAATTATGAGATGCATGTATTCAGAGGTGCAGCGAACGAAATTTGGTTTGCTGTGAAAATAAATTCATAGGTAGGCCAAACACTGACATCTCTCGCGATAATAAAATAAATTATAGTATTAAACTCTGGGTAATAACTATACATGGAGAAAATAAATTCATATGTTGCTACAAAAAATTTCAGCGGAACCAAGTGTGACTGTCGTGGCAGCAATGGAATTGTTTACTGGACCTGCTTCACGTTGTAGCGGAACTGTTAACAGCAGCTGCACGTCTCTGTCAGGCACACCTCTACTTCTTATGCCAAGATGTAAAGGTTTTGTGTGGACTTGTAAACCATGCCGTTCACAGTTGGCCCTTTTTTTTTCTTTTCTTCTCTCTCTCTCTCTCTCTCTCTCTCTCTCTTTTAAATATACTCATGTTACTTTATCTTTGTTAATTGTTATAGCAAAGAATGGTATTGTAAAATAGCTGCAAGCTTGTGAGCTAAATTGGCTATCTTGTTAATATAATCTGAATGTGCAGAATTGAAACACTCCTTTCTCTATTCCTGTTGTAATAGCGTCTTATGTGTGTAATTTGTATCTGTCTACCATTGCACATTCATGATGCATCTGGGTGCACCTAAAATGGCTCATAAGCTTTCAACCGAAGTTTGTTGTGGTACTCCCCTAACAATTTAAAGAATACTGGAACTCTAGAGGATACAAACTCACCTCTTCATTTCAATTATCTGTTAATACTTAATCTATTTTATCACCGCGGACTTCTGAAAGTGTGAATTACCTATGAAGAATGATCTCAAAATATTTGACTGGTGTGAATGTTGATGTATATTTAGAAAGAGTGCACTATCATGTGCTTCAATTTTTTTTCATTTGCCTTTCCGATGCTTCAACACTTATTATTTGGCATTGTCTCATATTTGTCTTGTTTTGTAGTTATGAAAACTTGATTTCATTTCCATATGTTGCATTGTCTTGGTAGTTTGGAAATGGAAGAGGAACGACACTACAATGAAATTGCTATGTCTGGTGGAAATGTCCGATCGCGGACTGTATCTAGTCCTGTTCCGTATAATCCTTCACCTAGTTCATCTAGGCCACTCAGCCCTGGTAAGCTTGAAATTTGTATTAATTTTATTTCAGTTTTTTTGTACAGGGTGATGTAAAGTCTTCTAGAGACTTCAAAAGGCTATATTTATAGAAAAATTAATGTAAGAGGCACAGTTAATTATGAAATTAAAGTGATATAATCAAGTCATATAATGCTGGGACAAATGTTCAATGTGGCTTCTTCTGACCATTTGGCAACCATCAAATGCAGGAGTGCCGCCACCACCACCAAGATGTCTTGTAATGAAGAAGTGGTGACAGAGTGAGGTAGATAGCCAGCAGCCTTCTGATATTTTCATGGCTATAGTTTTTTGAAGCTGTTATCTACCTAGGTTTAGTACATCTATACTACTAAATAGTTTTGAACACTCTTATTAGTGAATAAATGAGATCTATGCAGAAAATAATTGAGATAATGAATTGGCTGAGAGAGATAATTTTCCAATTTTTATGCCAAACTTTAAAAAAAAACCCTTAATACAAAGGTACATCTTATGAAGATCAATGATGAAAACATTTCAGGGCATGTGCATCAACAACAGATATATACTATACTAAATATGAAATACTCGCCCGTTTAGCATAGATAGACATACTGACAGACGGGCGTCAACTAGCAGTATCAGGGACACTAAAAATGAATATTCCAGTCTTGAAAATTTCGCGATTGTTTCTCGGTTACTATTCTGTTTCAGTACCACGTTTATGAGAAAGTAAAATGAATTTTCATCACTTATATCCATTTTACTGATAAAGGATGCTCGCAATTCATCAGATTATTTCACTGGGTAAGCACCTCAGATACATGTCCCCTACTTCACATGTAAGATTTGCATGAAAGAGGATGAGGCAATTAGCAGATTTGTCACTCGATTTTAGGACATCATAGGTCAGGAAAGTTCTCAAGAAAAATGTTGCATAATTTGCAACGAGTATAGAAGTGCGTGACTACAAATGTTCGTAAACTAAATTTATATTAAAGAAGCCAATATCAATGTGCAATTCGTTCCACAAGATCCACTACCTTTGCACTTTATTCCATGTATTTTAATTATTACTTTATTTTTAAAATTAAATATGTTTTTGGCAAAGTTCTATCCATTTGTTATATCTAGCAGTTCTATTGAACAATCAGTCCAATATAGACCTTATTGTACAGAGTTTGTTTCTTGCATAAAAACTATTGTCAACACAGTAAGAATTGATTTATTCAACACTAGTCAAGCACTTTAACAAAAACAACACCTCTCCCGGACGGCTAAACATAAGTCGAGGTACATAATTGAGCTCTGACCTTGATCACGCACAGTAAAGTAAAACACTGGAGGCAAAGCAATGGATTTACAGTGCAAAGAACAGTGAAACGCTGTTTTCTAGAACAGGCGTCTTTTGTGTAATCTTACCATTGCAGGCCACTCTTGGGGCACATGGATGTGATGAGTCTTCCGGTTTTTTAATAGACTTGAGGTGACCTGCCAGACCTTATCTCACGCTCGCGCTTGGTTATTCAGTGGTCTCGATAGATCTCTGCATGGCATAACTTTTTATTATTTATTCATCAGTTTCGAAAATGAATTGATATTATTTATCATGTATTTTAATACGNTCATTTTGTATCAAGTGCTCAAAGGTCGGATTTCACATCTTTTCCCCCCCCCCCCCCCCCCACACACACAAAAAAAAAAAAAAATCAGTGACTGTTGGCGCCATGACCTATGGGCACCCCTTGTAAAATAGATATCTTCTGAATTTTTCCCATATGTGGAGAGACATGCTTCATGCCACATGAGTAACTGCTGTGATGTGTATTGTCAGTTCCTTTAAATGTACATTACTATTGTTAAGGAGACACCATAAAAGAAAAACATTGGAAACTTTTTTCTCTAGAGACTGCAGAACCCATTCACTAATTTATTTTTATTTACTTAATTAATTTCAAACACTACACCCTATTATGAACAAAAACATATGTGCTGGATAAGTGTTTATTTATTTTGTTACCAAGATAAAATTTATTTATTTATGTACTATAATCACCCAATGATGACAGAAAGCAGCTATTGAAAATGCCAAACAACGGAAAGTTGTTCAAATCTCTTTGCTGAATCAGTGAATTGATTTGTTTGGGGCAGATTCAAAACTGTTCTTACACACTTTACTTTATAGAGGTCGGAGCACTTTGTTGAGGTTTCAGAATCCCTTCATCAATTGAACAGAGCTCACTTTCCTTTTCCTTCCTGCCCAGGAGAGCTGCACCTTCATTAAAACAGATCATCAGAACTTTCCCTTCTTGTACTTTGTGGTTTCTGAGTTATCTTTTTGAGCCTTTTGAAATCGCTCTAAGTCTTTTGAATCACCCTGGATAACTTAAATTCTGACTAAGAAAATGACTGAGAATTATTTTTAAGTGAAACATGTTTTAGGAGTGAGTTTGGTTGGATCATCATCTCGTGACAGTTTTTCAACTGCTGGAGGACCAGCCTCTGGACCCATGACGAGATGTTACACATGTGGTCAAACTACTACTATTGGGTCAATACCTTTGTGCCCAACAGGGGTAATGGTTGCACCCACACCTATTGTTGGGGGAGGATTTCTTCCTGTGTCTTCCTCACCACCTGCTGGACCAATAGTGGTAAGATTCTTAGTTAATTGTTGATTTCATGCTTTTCATTTAAAACATACATCACCATTTGCAGTGTTGTACTGTCACATGTTTGCAGCCCAATGTGCAATTTTGAAAAATCCTCATATTTATTATATTAAAAGAACTTAATAGTATTTTTGCTGTATGTTTATAAGTTACTTTGCATTTTCATATTTATGTTTTTTTATCAAACGTCTAGATATCAGTGATTGGAAAATTCCTATTTAAGAATGACTTGGAAGTTAACCCTTAACTACGTTCATTATTTAGATGAACATTAGTGACTTCTTGGGGTTATTATAAACCCTGAAAACAAAAGATGTCTAAAAACTAATTACTTTTTTTTGTTTTTGTTATTTTCAAATAATTAATAAAAGGTCTTTTATTTTTGGAAAATCACACTTTATAATGTGACAAGTACCTTCACAAGTATTAAGGCACTTGCATTACCAGTTGAATTTTTTCTCTCATAAACTTTTTTATGAATTTTGTTTCATAAAGAAAGAAAATCTATTTATTTAATAATAAAAATCATGTTTTGAAATCAAGTAAAGATTTTTTTTAAGATCTACTTAATTTAACAATGACTTTCTATAAGAATAATAACGAGGTATTTTGGCACAATTCTTAAAGGCTAACATACTGTTGAATGAACTAAAATAATAATATCCGTCTCTGTATGAAGGCACTTTGCAATTTTTGCATATTCACCTTGCAACAACTCATAAATTTGACAGTCTTTTAAACTATGTTTTGTTTTTTCTAAAGTAAATGAAAACAGTTCATATTGACAAATAAAAAAGTATTGTTAACCCTCAAGCACACACACCAAAAACTGGATCTTAAGCACACACCCAATGGGGTAGAAATGAGCCCACTAATGTAGGGAAGGAAGAAATTAAGTGAATTAAGGATTTATTTTATTACTACGTTATGTCTTCCTTGGCTTCATTTGAGTGAGAGCAGTGTGGTTCACCAATGCTGATTTTTCCTGCAACTTCCCAACTGTCAGATCCTCTGATGGTGGCTATCAAAAAGTGCTGTAGCAATAATAAATGGTAATACCATGAGAGCATTTGGGGGGGGGAAACTATTCACTGTACCTCTTGATATTTTCTGTTATTTAATAGTTCCAGTTATCTAAATTCCTACGATTATATGCACATACACACACTTTTGTCTATTATTTCTAACATTGACTCGATTGAAGGAAAGTACATGCCAACTACATGGTTAAGGTTCTAGGAAAACCCCTAATAAGAACAGTTATTCAATGTATACAATGATAAAATCTTTAGTATTTTAAAAATGTAACTTACAAATTTTAGACTAAGATTAATTTCCTGAAAATTTTGTTAACTTCTGTCAGTTTTTTTATCTAGGGGTGCCTTCCCCTCCAAACTCTATGACACATCCTTATCTTATTTTGTAACAATCCCTTCCTCTCCTCGATTCACTTCCAGAACCGAATTATATACTTCATTATTAATGTTTATTGTGGACTTAGATAAAACAAACCTTCAAAATTTAACATTGTGTCAGTGGTTTTGATAGAATTTGGTGATTTAATATAAAATTGCTGTAATTAAAAAATGACATTTATTTTACTCTGTCATGTCAGATTATTTTACTATTGCAAAAACAAAAAGTTATTAGTCCAATTTCTGCTTTTTTGTGACATTATTTGCAAGGAAATATCCTTTGAATATTGATAAAATCCAATGAAAAAAGTCGAACAAAAACAATAAAAATTATTTCTTAAAATACAAATTTAAAAATATTAAAAACAATGGAATGAATTAGTCATAAGCAAAAATATTAGGGCGTCCTTCAAATTGATGTCTCATGGCATTTGTCTCAAGGAATCTCTCATGAAGAACACCAGCAGTAATCTGCCATCATATTAAAGTTTCAGTGTCCTAAATGATGTCTTTCCATAGTTTTTTGTTCTCAACTTGGTGAAATCTTCCACTTTGTTCGTCACAAAATTGGACAAATTTTCAAATTTTGTTTTAAGATTATTTTTCTGTCATGTAGAATTTTTATGAAGTTAATTTTTTAATCAGCATGCACAAAATATTAGAGAACACTTAAAATCTTGCAAACCCCAAAATCATGTTGCCTTGTTTGCGGTGGTAAGAATTTACCAATGTAAACTTTTACATGTACTCTAAAAGAAATAAATAAATAATCAATCAATCTTCATATTCTTAAGAATAGTCTTGTCATAATACCTCATTCTCAATGCCTGTTATCATGCAGCCATGGCTGTCCTTCCATTTCAGTTTTCAACATGCCTTTTTCAAACTAAGTGAATATTTTGCTTTCAACTGTCTCAGTAGATCCCACCTTTTTAATAGTTAGTGAATTTAGTTTTATTTCAATTCTTATGATTTTTAAACACTATACTCAGAATAATCGATAGTTTGATAATAATTTGTACATGTACATTTTTTGCATTAAATTACAAACATATTGACATTCTAATAGTATTATAACTCGTAGCTAACTTTTCATCTTATGTAGGAATTTTTGCTAAAATTTTTGAATCCGCCTCTGCCTTAGGGCCCTTGATCGGAATTAATGGGATGGTCCCTTGCTTGCTTCTGGAGAGTAAATTAGTTTATTGTCCTCCACGTGGTCATACGCAGTTTGTAGTTTTTTTTTATTTTTACAATAAATTTATTATTATTAATAAATTTCACCTGGCTTTGAAGATTTGAGATGCAAACTAACATTCCTCATTCCTGGCTTTAAGACATGTTACTATAACAGATCACAAATATTTGGAGTCTTGGGGATAATTTGATCATGAATGGAGATTTAATATTTCCTTTATTCTGTTTAATGTGTGTTGGATGTATTTTGAAATTTCATTTGATTTTAATTTGTTGGAATCTGCTGGGTGGAATCATAAATGCTTTTCATTCTTTAAAATTGTGAAGTATAACACCTGTTCTGTGAGCCAGGATGTATCAGTGGGTATTAGGAGATCATAGTAAAATCTGGACTTGTTTTGTATTGTATCTTTTTGTATATTCATGTAATAAGGTATGATGATAATGGCTTCCTTTTCTGTTAGAAGTCCATATTTGGTGGCCAAAGTATTGTGTTTGATCTTTACTGTCAAGTTGTCCAAAGTTGCGGATAAGATTGGCTAATTTATGGTGAATAGCATTTTTTTTCCTGCTTTGCTTTTTAAATGATCTTTTAAGGTGAATTCACTTCAATTTTGGAAACAGTTATGTGACAGTAAAAGACATTGGTATTTTCTAGCCTGGTCGTCGAGCTTCTGAACGCTTTATCAAGCCAGCAATCCCTCCAGTTGCACTTGTAACGCCTAGCAACAATTCTGTGTTGAGTGGTGGCAATCAAGGAGCTCCTACTCCACCCAACACTACTTCTCCATCACCAATGGATGTTGCCAAGAGTTAGTCTGCCCTTGCCTTGTCCATTGTACTGCTTGCTTTAGCTTAATTTCGTATGAAATATCATTTATCTACAGTGCTGTACCTTTAGAATTACCATTCAGTAACGTTATCATAAAATATTAGCAAAATACCAATGAACTTGATAAATATTTTATTTCAGTAATATGCTATTAAGATACCTGCATAAAGATATTTATCTACATTTGGAGAAAGGGTGCCATCTGAAGATGTTCTTAAGTCTTTCTTTGCAGAAATATTTTTCCCATAACACCTTACATGATCTATTCTCATCTAACAGCCGCTCAAGCTTGTAGAACCAGCTGCTAGATAAAATAATATTTACTGACTGTGATAACTTAAGTGAATATATGTATGTTCTTTTGTCTATGTACGAGCCTAACCTATAGTGGAACTTAGTTTTTGTATTATTTCTTATGTAATAATTATTTAAGGGGATTGTTTTCCCTGGTGATTTCTTGTATAGTTATGTTTGTATGATGATACATATTTGTAGACTTAGTTTTATTTTTCTAGTTTTGACCATTCAATGATATATTATTATGGGATTAATTTGTCTTGGTTAATACAATTGTATAACCCTAAGTTAGTTGTTGGATTCTTTAATCAAAAGGAATTTTATCATTTGGCACATATGTTTCCTGAATTAATGAAATTCTCTTTTATGAATGTCATTTTTATCTGATGTAAGTATGATGTAAATTGAAAAGTTCAACGTATAGTGGTATTGAATTCTTTTAATTTTTATTGATATGAGATTTTCCATTATTAATATTGTCACCCTCTAACTTAATATTATCAAAGTAAATTGTTATTGTTATGTACCGCTAAAGAATTGCAGCTTATGTATGTTGTAAATTTTCAGGATTAACATATAGATATTTCAGTTCATAATATTATGTTGGTAATTTACTACTAATATTTCTGAATATGAATATGTTAAAATTTTTCATGTTAAAATTAGTGTTATACGGTATATGAAGAACATGGTACATGGGATGATATAGTGAGACTGTTATACAACACTGGTAAAACTACTTTAGTGTTTGTTGTTACTTGTGATGTGTACTCCCAGAAATTGTTTCATTATTTATTTGTTTGTTTTCCCTTAATATACAGTTTTAAAGCAGTATTTTGAACATCCTTGCTATGATAAAATTGTTCTCACAGTTGCTTGAATTATATATTTATAAATTCAATTCTATTATAATTTACTTCTAGGTCTCAGTTTTGGAGTTTCTGGGAACTATGTACTTCACACTGAAGATGCATTTGTTTCTTTCAAAAACTTGTGTTAATAAAAGCTACTAAACCATGGATTCTTAATTATTGAATGGTAATTCTATCCACTTTTTATTTGTTATTGGAATGTGTGGAGCAGGGGAATGGAAATTGTTTGAAAAACTTATTAACAAACAAACACATTTCACTTTACTTTTTATAATTAACATTATACAGTGTATTTTTCTGATTAACATGAGATTATGTAGTTGTACTTAAATGGAGTAGGACTTACAAGCAACCTTGAATGCTTTGTTTTCTCCAAACTGGAATTTAGTAATCACATCTTAATACTTAAAATGAAGAGCAGTATAAAAAATTATTTCTTTTGCTCTCAGATCCTAAAAAGTATTATGTATTGTAGGTGAGGAACTGTATTTCCGGGGTAATTCTGATAATTCTGAGATGTGTATTTGTTATGTGCTTTTAATCTTCCATACCTTGGTGGTTTTGCTATGTCAACCTTGCTGTTCCCCTGCTCTGTTTAATCTTTGCAAAGAACCTTTTGTAGGAATTGTATTGTTCCTGCAAATGATTTGTATCTGCTTTGACTCAAACTAGGCAAGCAAACGCTTACAATGTGTGCTTACATATGTTGTTGTATTTGAGAGTTCAAAAGATGTTCTACATCCTAATCAGTGTTTTCTTTTCTCACAATGTGTTGGTAATACATTCCTCTTAGTGTGCAGCTGTAATTGAAGAAGTAACTTTTTTTTTTTGTAAAAAGTTTAAAAAACTTTGCCAGAGAGAAAGTATTTGTAGTTTTCAAATCCATCAAAACTACATGTGAAATAACTTGTTGATATAACAACTTAACTGAGAGATATTGTATGTCTTAAAATTCTGATGTATTTTTTTTAAGAGATTGTTTGAAAATAAGTAATGTGAACAGTAATAACTGACAATAGTTGTTGAATTGAGCTTAATATTGGGATTACGATGTATGTATGCTACAATTTTAATATCCTGGTTACTTTTTGAGGGTGGTACTTCTTGTAATACCCAAAGGGTGATATTTTATTGTTTCAATTAATTATCTTTTGTTCTTGTCCAAGAAATTGTGACATTCCAAAATAATACATTTCACTGTGAAAAAACAAACAAAACAAAAAACAACTAAAAATGAGCCTGTAATTTTGCAGACAGTTTTATTTTCACTTTCAAACCTTGAATGAACTGGATATCTTAAATATGTTTGAAATTAATTGTGTAGATTCAAGATTTAAACACTTTTGAATTATAATTTTTAGCTTAGAATTGAGTACCATAATGCATCTCATAAGTAATGCACAGCGAGAAAAGAAAAAGTTAATTTTTCTTTTCTCGATGAAATGTTGATTTGAAATTATTGTAAACTTGGAGACTAATTATTGATTGATGGTTTCTTGATTATGTCCAGAGTATTACTTTTCTATTTGGTATGTTGCTTTCTTATTATAAATGTTTATGCTACTGTGAATTAGATTTACACTAGTACACTGCAAAACAATATTCTTGCAGTTGGAAGCTTTGTATGAATAATACATTGAATGTTTCTCTCTAAAAATACAAGTGTAACTTCAGTTAGCTGCAATATACATTTGAAGGCACATTTCTTCTACTTTTTTGAGTGTTACATGTTTATTATCTCCTAATTTTTCTTCGGTGCAGATTTCTTTCTCTTTAAAATAAATAAAATGTTGCTTTAATTTTGTAGAATTATATTTTCTCCCTATAAGTTGATCAAGCTTTTTCAGAAGTGTGAATGCTTCTTATTTCATTAATGTATTTTCATTTATCATATCAAATGGAATTGTAACATTTCTTAATGATAGAGCAACACAGTGATATTTATGAAGAATGGAGCTATCTCTTATGGGAAAATTATGTGAAAAGAGTGACAAGAAGATTACAGCAAAATGGTTGGAATGTGATGATATACTGAGTAAATGTTGAATATTATACTCGAATGTTGCGGATGTTTGATGCTCCATTATTAAAGATACAAAAAATCTAAAGAATTTTAACTCATAATTTTGGACATTCTTTATTAGAATATATAATTTATTTTAATTTAATTGTGGGTGTTCAGTAGTAGAATTCTGTTCTTGTATAGGAACCTTGATTGACTGTCCATTGTGTACCAAGTTTCCCAGAAATCACTTTTTAATTTTAAGGGGTTATCCTGCTAATTGCAATTTCTTTCCTGATATGAGTTATGTCCCTTCCTCCTTCTCCTCCTCCTCCTCCTCCACTTTCTCCTCCGCCCCCTCTTCTTCTTCCTCGTCCTCTTCTTCTTCCTCCTCCTCGTCCTCTTCTTCCTCCTCCTCCTCGTCCTCTTCTTCCTCCTCGTCCTCTTCTTCCTCCTCGTCCTCTTCTTCTTCCTCGTCCTCTTCTTCTTCTTCTTCCCCCTCCTCTTCATTTTTTTTAAGAAAATCGTTTTTAAGTATTGAAGTCCCAAAATGTGATAATTTCCTCTAAATAAGTATTGTGAAGGAATAAAAAAAATTATTTCATACAATGATTTACAACAATGAGGTATTGGCTTTCATGTTTCTTGTTACGCTACTCTGAAATAGGGAAAGGAAAACTGCTCAAGGAAGGTTAATTCACAATGTATTGAAGTATTCTAATATTTCTCAAAGAAAGGGTACGGTATTTTGTAAAATTGAAGCGAGTACCAGATGTATCCACTAATATATTTTCAATCCATATTCAATTCTAATATATAAGTGCAAAAGTGTCCATCTGTATGCTACCTTTTCTCATTAAATCGAGCTTGATCAAATTTGGCAAGGATATAGTTTACAAGTTCAAATAGGACATAGGCAAACTTTTATTTTTAATGTATGCGAAAGAAATGATAGAAAATGGATATTTTACTACGAATGTCGGAAGTCCAGGGAAGAAAACATCTTTCGAGGTGTGTATTCGCTTACGCTACCTTTACGGTTAAATATAGGCGATAACAGTGAGTGGCAATATTGTTCGCCTCAAAGAGTTCTCCATATCAGACCGCGACAACACAAAACTTTCAAAGGATAACCTAACTTATCGAAAAAAAAAAGTTTTAAAAATAGAAGTGTTAAAATATTTCAACTTAAGAAAGTAATTTAAGTAAGGATCAATTACATTCTCATTGAATTAAACGAGTTCTCTGTTCTGTGCATTTGACGAAGATGAAAACTTTAAATCGTAAAATTTAGACGAATAGTTAAGATTTTACAAGCGTTAAGAAGCTTTTTAATATGTTAAAAAGCTTCTTAACACTTTAGAGAAACCTGTGAGAAGTGGTATTGGCCTATAGTTTGTAACATTACGTTTGTCTCCTTTTTTGTGAAGAGGTTTTATGATAGCAGTTTTTAAAATTTGTGGGAAGATACCTTGGGTTAAGGAGTTGTTATACAAGTGAGTAAGTGGTTTGATGATGTACATTGCTTTTTTATAATGTGTCTGGTATATCATCAATTCCGGAGGATGTTTTGTTTTTCATTTTACTAATTATCTGAAGGACTTCTTCCTCATTCGTTTCCCTGATGTATATTGTTGATGTTACATGAATATCATTTGGTAGTGGTAGAGCTTGTAGTGTGGTTGTGTTAGGGTTTTTTTGTGTACTTGGTTGGCTTTGCCTGTGAAATGCTGGTTGAGTGTATTAGCAACTTCAATGGGGTGAACTATTTTGTTATTGTCTTGTATCACTTCTATGTGTTATTGTTTATTGATGACTTGCATAGTGGTTTGCTTAACAATATTCCACATAGCTTTCATTTTGTTGGTAGATTTCTCTATGTATTTGTCATCTGTTTGGTTTTAATTATTACTCTCTTAAGTACTACTGTGTATTGTTTATAATACGTTTTGAGTTGAATGGGACATGATGGTTGTTTAGTTAACATATGGAGTCTTCTCTTCTGTTCACATGTTGTTTTGATTCCTTTAGTCAGCCAATGTCTTTTACTTTGTGGTTTTTGTGTTTGCTGCTTATATGGATGGGATATGTCAAAATAATTTAATAACTAGTAGAAGAATTTGTTGTACTTGCTATCTACATTAGAGGTTTCATAAACCACGTTTCATTATTTAGAAGTGCATTTAAATTTGTGGAGTTAAATATTCTTCTGTTAGTTACTATGGGGGGCTTTTGGGAGTTAGTATCAGTTGTAAGTGAGAGGATCTGTACGTTATGGTCACTTAGTCCCATATCATATGTAGAGGCAAGATAAATGTGTTTACTCCTCTCAATTAATATTTGGTCAATTATTGTTTGAGTACTATTTGTTATTGTGGAATCATTTATTATGGTTTCCAAATTAAATGATTTCATTAGGTGGATGAACTTTTCTCGTTCAATGATGATGTTTGTTTGTAAAAAGTCAATGTTCAGATCTCCGCAAATAATGATAAAATGGTTCTTGAGTTTTGTCAGTTTGTTAAGAACTGTTTCGAGGTTTTTCCTATAGGTTTCAAGATTTCCATCAGGTGCTCTGTAAATTTTTAAAATAAATACCTTTAAAGCTAGGATTTCAACTATAGTACATGTAGTTGATACTCTAAACCACGAGATCGTAGCTGGAAGTTCCCGCGAACAAAGATACAAATATTCCAAAATTAAACGAGCAAAGCAGCGGATTTGCACCAATAATGAATAATTTATGGGGTGCTGAAAAATATCTGTTGAAAATTGAAACCGTTCAATACCATATGTAGTGAAGTATGGTTACTGAAATTTTGAAGTCACTGAGGTTAGGTAGGACGGTAAAGAAATAAAGTTTACGAAATCTAGTCTTATGCTGCCCTAGCATCAGCGATCTTTCTATATTATTTATTTTGATAAAGCAATTATTCAGTGGTTAATTAATTTTTTTGTGGGGCTTAAATGAATAATCAATAGCGCTTCTAGGAGGGGTGGCCCGCCTCAGACCTCCACCTGTGAGGGACCTGCAAATGGGTCTGTAAAAATCGTATAAATATAAAAATTTGAACACAAATACTCTTAAAATTTGTGATAAAAAATACAGAATAATTGAGATTATTATAAAATCTCATGTTTCCATTTCAAATTTTTAAAACATTGGAGATATCAATATTCACCTCTACACCAAGCAAGCTCATTTGTAATGGGCCTTCCAAAAAGACTCCCGCCCCGGACCTCAGTAGATGTTAGTACGCTTCCGAGATTAATACACACAATTTGTTACATAAGAACTATTTTAGATGTGTTAGATGTCATGTCCCAGTTTCCTCTCTCACCTAATCCTCCCACTTGTTTCATTCCCGGTTCAGCTGATGTTGAAAAATCAGTTTGACAATATGAATTTTCAAGTTAAATTCAGTTTGTTGGAGGGGACAATGGCGAAACATTTTTCGGCCGAGCCCTCTGTTATCAACAGATAACCAAATGTCGATCAACACAGACAATATATTGGGGGGGCGCTAGTAATATCTCAACTAGCTTGGGGAGATAAATGAGTTGTAAGTTCTTTTTTACGATATCACATTCATGACAAACACAAATCACATTTTATTACAGATAAGTAATACTTTAACACATATAATACATAAAAACTACGAATACAGAATTACGTTAAAAAAGGAGAATTTACATTATTGATGCTGACTGTTGTGAGGAGCCAGCTACTTCATGAAACATATATCAACGAAGTATAATGCCTACAAATTGACATTACCTCAGACGAGGCTGCCGTTTTGTTTGATTTTTTGTACAGAATGAATCACGTGGCATTAGCAAAGTTGAGGTACGATTCATTGAGTCAGTACAAAATTATCTGCCTTTCCTCGAATCTTCAAGGAAATTCCCCCCATGTAATTCCCATGTCACACAGTTTAAAGACCCTTTTCATAGCAAGGGTAAAAATAACAATTAAATGAAGTTCCCACTACACAGTAGGGGACACATTAGAAAAAAATGGAATTCAGAATTAAAGTTCCAAAGTGTACATAATAAATGTTCTCGTTTGTACGAGCGAATACTTAAATACATCGTTGTGGTGCATAGATAATGGCTGCTTCTGGCCGCAATGTTGAAGATCGCTGGCGCATGGCTCCAGCGGGCATATATCGGTCTCGTATCGGACAGGCTGTTGAAACTTGAATATCTGTATGAGTATTTGGACTCAAGATGTCAAAGTTTTGTGAATTGTACGCAGGATTGATGTGTCACTGAAATGATTTTGTTAATAACAAGAATCATTGTCCATAGAATTAGTGTTACACAAATTAATAATATAACACTGTAAAACCAATCATCCCTTTGAACGGGATTCACAACGTAGCATGTAGATTAGCATCATTACGAAACAATGAATGCGTAATAGCCACTGGCCGTCTGGCGTACGACTAAGTGAGTCGCAGCATCGCGAGCACTGTACTGTCCGGCGTACGACTAAGCGTGTCGCAGCATCGCGAGCACGGTACTAACTCGACTGATTGTTGAGTGCCTGTAAAAAGGCGGTTTTTTATATAGAGTTCTCAGACTTTCTACATCAACAAACAAGTTCAGAAAAAACAATTGTCATGGACTTTGCATCATGAAGTTAATTGATGAACCTTTGTTGCGTAATGTTCCTTTGCAAAGGTTTGGTTTGCAACATATTCCCGCCCCTAGGGTGATGTTGTTGCAACATTAGTAATAGTTATTTGGTTGTTCTCCAATAGAGGAGTTAATTTAACCACTGGTCTCTTCACATAACCTTTGTTGGTTTTTAAGTTAACCACACGAATTTTACCATCGGGACCAGGGTAGAGCTCAGTAACTCGCCCTAGTGGCCATTGAAAGGTTGGAACGAATTCCTTATGGATCATTACAAGATCTCCGACTTGCACGTCAGAGGTCTGGTAGTGCCATTTATTTCGAAGATGTAAGGTATTGAGGTACTCCAGGGTCCAACGCTTCCAAAACTCGGTACGCATATACTCAATTTGTTCGTAATGGTTCTTTAATGTGGAACCAATAGGCGCTTTATTCAAGTAGGGAAGGGATGTGATCGCTGAGCCGATCAGGAAGTGTCCCGGAGTGAGTGGTAGCACGTCGTTTGGGTCATTTGAAAGTGGTGATAATGGTCTACTGTTGATAATTCCTTCCACGTCAGTGATGAAAGTTTGTAAATTTTCTAAGGTTAATCTCTTCGCTCCTAGGGTACGATTGAAATGAACTTTAACTGTGCGCACGAAGCGTTCCCAATTGCCCCCGAAGTGGGGCGCATATGGGGGAATAAATTTCCACTGTATGTTTTTGGATAAACAAAATTGATTGATTTGTTCTCGATTATAAGCATGATCGAGTCTTTGCTTCGCCATGAGGTAGGTCGGAGCATTGTCAGAGTAGATTGCATTAGGTACTCCGCGCCTGGCTACAAATCTCCTAAGGGCACCTAGAAATGTACTCAAATTTTGGTCTGAGACTACTTCTAAATGCAACGCTCGTGTAACTAGACAGATAAACACGATAACGTATGCATTTTCAAGATCTTCTTTAACGTTGATGTGTTTAGTTTTACGAGTCTTAATTGGCCCAAAGTAATCTGTGCCCGTGTGTGTAAAAGGTCGAGTGGGTTGAAGACGCTCGACTGGTAACACAGCCATTTGTTGTTTTAGAGGATTTTTGGAATTTCTAATGCAATTAATGCATGTGCGCGTAACAGAACGTATAGTTCTTAGGCCTTTGATGGGCCAAAATTTCAACCGAATGTGATAGAGTAAAGATTGATTGGGAAGATGTAAAAATTTTACATGATATTGCATAATTATCATTTTCGTGATAATATGAGTTGAGTCAAGAATTATTGGGTGCGTTTGGTCCCAGGGGATGGGAGCCAAAGCAAGGCGGCTTCCTACTCGAAGAAGTCCGTCCTCGTGCAAACATGGATTTAATTTATACAATTTACTCGATGTTTTAACTATACGATTATTTGTCAATTCGTGCAATTCATCTTTGAAAGAAACAGATTGCATATATTTGATTAGTAGATTTTCAGAATACTGCAGATCTGTTGTCGTTAAATAAATTCCAGTGGGAATTCTGCTACATTTGTTGACGAAACGAACTACATATGCTAGTATTCTCACAAGTTTTGAAAAATTATTTGTAGCTACGATAAGTCGTTCGAAAACGTGATTATTTGGCTTAATCTCCTCATTATGAACATCAGACGACACAGTAAGAATTGTTGCAAATGACTGCGGCGATGATGGCCACTGATTGTGTGGAAGCGTGATGAATACGGGGCCGTTCCACCACAGTTTGGAACGCATTAGATCATCAGGTGAAATTTCCCTGGTCATCACGTCGGCGGGGTTGAGCTCGGACGGCACATAACGCCATTGTGAAACTTGAGAATTTTGTAAAATTGATTTTACTCTATTTGCAACAAATATGTCTTTCTGTTGTTTTTGTGCATGGAGCCAGTGGAGTACTACGGTGGAGTCAGACCAAAAAAATATGTTAGTACGTAATACTTCTGGAATTGCTTTGACAATTTTGTTTGCTAAATTAGTAGCGAGCACTGCAGCGCATAATTCTAGTCTAGGAATTGTTAGTTTGTCCGGGTGTGCGACCCGAGTTTTGGATGTGAGTAAATTTGATTTGTCGTCATTTACAATGTATGCCGCAGCCCCGAAGCCACGAGGGGCGGCGTCCGCGAAAACATGCAATGTATAATGTTGTCTGTTATTAAATACGAATCTAGGAATTTTGACTTCACTGAGTTGGTTTAAGCTATCGTAGAAATAATTCCACGAAGTAACGAAGGAGTCTTCTAGTGTCGTATCCCAGTCGAGTTTCATAATCCATAACTGTTGTAAATACGTTTTAGCAGTTAAAATAACTGGTGACAACATGCCTAATGGATCAAAAAGAGAGCATATTTTACTTGCGATTGTTCGCTTTGTCCACGCATCTAATTTTTGATTCTGAATTTTGAACATGAACGAGTCTTGAATAGTATTCCAATATAAACCTAGCACTGAGATCATTATCTGTGTTTAAGTGAAAGTTAATTTCTCGAGATTTTTCCTCGTTTGACAAGCTGGAGATAAGAGCCTCGGAATTACTTGCCCACTTCCTGATAGGGAATCCCCCCTTGGCGAGGAGCTGCGTTATCTGATGTTGTAGATAGCAGGCTTCCGAAAGGGAGTGCGCGCCCGTGCACAGGTCGTCAACGTAGATGCCGTCTGTTACGCGAGCGGAAGCAAGTGGAAAGTTTGTACCTTCATCACGAATTAATTGGAGAATAGTTCTACATGCGAGGTAAGCACTTGGTGCAAGTCCGTATGTTATAGTATTTAATCGATAGGTTTTAATTTTGCCTGAGGAGGAATCACGCCATAAAATGCGTTGAAAATCTCGCTGATCCTTTGCGATTAATATTTGTCTGTAGAACTTCTCAATATCGGCAGTTATAGCTATGGGAAACGTTCGGAATTTTAACATCACCTCGTAGAGGTCGTTCTGCACCGTGGGACCTACGTAAAGCTGGTCATTAATAGAAGTACCGCTTGTGTCGGTCGCACTGCCGTCAAACACTACGCGCAATTGGGTCGTTATACTCAACTGCTTTATAACAATGGTGGGGTATATCATTGATTGAGTGCGTGTTTGAATCGAAATTACAGTTAACCTCAGACATGTGTTGTAATGTTTCGTATGTTTGTAGGAACTCAGAATATTGCTGCTGATGTTCGGGACGTTTTGCGAGTTTATGCTCAATTGCAAAGAGCCGCTTGAGGGCCTGGTTTTTATTGTTTAGAAATTTAGGCTTTGTCTTGAATGGCATTCGGACGATATATCTACCTTCTGGCGTTCGTGATGTTGTTTCGTTATACAACTCCTCACAGAAGTTTTCTGCGTCCGTGTGTGTGTTAACTTCATTGTCAATGCCTTCACATTCCCAGAATCTGGAAATATTTGAATTTAAAGTTTGCGTTTCGCAGGATAAGTGATTCACTCTTGGAGGAGTGTTAATTGGCAGTGAGGTTATAATAATGTACCCAAGCTTTGTTTCATGCAGTTTAAGAGTTAATTTAGACTTGGTATTTATTACGAAATTTTGGTTAAGTAGCAATTCCCAAAATGGCTGGGAGCCAAGTAGAATATCTATACCACCGGGCTTGTCGAAGGATTCATCTGCTAACGGACAATGTTTAGGTAACTCAGATTTGTTAATTTGTATTCGTGTCGACGGAATTTGAGTAGCAATTTGTGGTACAACGAGACACGAAACATGAAGACTGTAGCCGAGATTTAAAGTGTCGCGAACAATTATGTTAGTCGTAGAGACTACGTTTGATGCAGTTCCGCAGACGCCTTTTATGGATACGGATGTCCTCATTGTTTTCAAATTGAGTTGGTTCACTGTGTTCTGCGTGATTAGGGAATGGGTAGAGCCGCAGTCTAATAACGCCCTGCATAGAATGTTCCTGTTCTTATCTGAAACGTTAACAAGTGCCGTGGCTAGAGAAGCATGCGGAAGCTCTTGTGCAACAGCAGCTTTTACTAATGCTTCTTGTGTGACTTCATTGCTACCTATTGTTGGTGGCACATTAACAATGGGAGTCGGAGGAGTTTCCTTAATTCTGTGTAATAGAGTATTATGTTTTCTTCCACATATGCGACATGAAAAGGAAGAATTACATTTGGAAGAAATGTGATTTTTTGCCAGACAATTTAAACATAATTTGTTATCAGTGACGAATTTACTTCGCTCGGGAATGTCTAATTTGTTAAATTGAGGACAATGGTATAATGTGTGTGTCTGTCTACATTTGACGCAAACACCGTTTGTATGAACGGTTTGCGACTGGTTTACAAAAGCTTTATAATTACGCTTGCTCCTGGAAATATTTGTGTTCGCACACTGTTTAGAAAGATTATGAACAGGATCGCGCGTGGTCGCCGTAAGTGCTTGCGCTTGCCGCTCTAGGAAGTCAATTAATCCTTCTAATGAAGGCAGGGAAGTTGTATTACAAGTCTCTTCGTAATGCCTCAATGTGGCGTTGTCAAGCTTGGATGTGATGTGGAAGACTAATATGGGATCCCACGAGCTAACGTCGATATTCAGCGATTTTAATGACCGTATACATTCTTGTGAATGGTCAATAAGTGCCCTAAGTTCCCTTGTTGATTCTTTCTGTATCTTTTGATATTCTACGAGAGATTTTATAGCGATGTGAGCCATGACCCGGGGATTATTATACCTTTTAGAGAGTACATTCCAGGCGATCTGATAATTCTCGTTAGTGAGCTCCAAAGAGGAGATTAGATGGTTAGCGGGATGCTCGACAGAAGTTTTTAGGTATTGCAACTTTTGAACATTTGACAACTCGTCGTGTTGATTAATTATCGATTCGAATAATTCCCTGAACGAAACCCATTTCAATATATCTCCGGAAAATTTTGGTAGCACCATGCGTGGAAGTTGCGAAGCGAAAGATCTGGTAATGAATGACGCGTCTTGAGACTCGTTATGTGCCGAGCGGGGTGGGAGTGATGGTCTAGATGTCCGTTTTAAAACTTCCCCGACACGTCCTATCAATGTATAGTAATTTTTTTCAAATTCTAAACGGTCTTGATCATTTACCACACCTGTGGCTACTTCTAGAGAATCTTGGAATCGTTCATGGTCCTTAAATATGTTGTCTAATGAGTTCTTAAATTTTACCAATAAGTCTGGTTTATCTTCTTCCTCGTTAAAATTATCAATATGGGTACGACACCGTGTAAGTTTGGATTTAGTTGTCGCAATTTGTCGCCTAAACAGTTTTATGTCGTCCTCAGTCATGTTGGCAATGGGAATAGATAAGATAAAAGGAGGAAAAAATACGTAATTCTTATCTCACCAAATGTTGAGACGAGTTGAATTGGGTTGAGTTGATTTGAGTTGCGTTGAGTTTTGGAAGCGTGGAATGCTGGAAACACACAAATCAATTAATATACAATTCAATGAAATAGCATTATGTGACATTGTTTCTCATGAATGGACATCCTGGTCACGGCACCAAAAAATATATATGTTCTTATGTTATCAACAGATAACCAAATGTCGATCAACACAGACAATATATTGGGGGGGCTAGTAATATCTCAACTAGCTTGGGGAGATAAATGAGTTGTAAGTTCTTTTACGATATCACATTCATGACAAACACAAATCACATTTTATTACAGATAAGTAATACTTTAACACATATAGTACATAAAAACTACGAATACAGAATTACGTTAAAAAAGGAGAATTTACATTATTGATGCTGACTGTTGTGAGCAGCCAGCTACTTCGTGAAACATATGTCAACGAAGTATAATGCCTACAAAATGACATTACCTCAGACGAGGCTGCCGTTTTGTTTGATTTTTTATACAGAATGAATCAAGTGGCATTAGCAAAGTTGAGGTACGACTCATTGAGTCAGTACAAAATTATCTGCCTTTCCTCGAATCTTCAAGGAAATTCCCCCCATGTAATTCCCATGTCACACAGTTTAAAGACCCTTTTCATAGCAAGGGTAAAAATAACAATTAAATGAAGTTCCCACTACACAGTAGGGGACACATTAGAAAAAAATGGAATTCAGAATTAAAGTTCCAAAGTGTACATAATAAATGTTCTCGTTTGTACGAGCGAATACTTAAATACATCGTTGTGGTGCATAGATAATGGCTGCTTCTGGCCGCAATGTTGAAGATCGCTGGCGCATGGCTCCAGCGGGCATATATCGGTCTCGTATCGGACAGGCTGTTGAAACTTGAATATCTATATGAGTATTTGGACTCAAGATGTCAAAGTTTTGCGAATTGTACGCAGGATTGATGTGTCACTGAAATGATTTTGTTAATAACAAGAATCATTGTCCATAGAATTAGTGTTACACAAATTAATAATATAACACTGTAACACCAATCATCCCTTTGAACGGGATTCACAACGTAGCATGTAGATTAGCATCATTACGAAACAATGAATGCGTAGTAGCCACTGGCCGTCTGGCGTACGGCTAAGCGTGTCGCAGCATCGCGAGCACTATACTGTCCGGCGTCCGACTAATCGTGTCGCAGCATCGCGAGCACTGAACTGTCCGGCGTGCGACTAAGCGTGTCGCAGCATCGCGAGCACTGTACTGTCCGGCGTCCGACTAAGCGTGTCGCAGCATCGCGAGCACTGTACTAACTCGACTGATTGTTGAGTGCCTGTAAAAAGGCGATTTTTTATAGAGCGTTCTCAGACTTTCTACATCAACAAACAAGTTCAGAAAAAACAATTGTCATGGACTTTGCATCATGAAGTTAATTGATGAACCTTTGTTGCGTAATGTTCCTTTGCAAAGGTTTTGTTTGCAACATATTCCCGCCCCTAGGGTGATGTTGTTGCAACATTAGTAATAGTCATTTGGTTGTTCTCCAATAGAGGAGTCAATTTAACCACTGGTCTCTTCACATAACCTTTGTTGGTTTTTAAGTTAACCACACGAATTTTACCATCGGGACCAGGGTAGAGTTCAGTAACTCGCCCTAGTGGCCATTGAAAGGTTGGAACGAATTCCTTATGGATCATTACAAGATCTCCGACTTGCACGTCAGAGGTCTGGTAGTGCCATTTATTTCGAAGATGTAAGGTATTGAGGTACTCCAGGGTCCAACGCTTCCAAAACTCGGTACGCATATACTCAATTTGTTCGTAATGGTTCTTTAATGTGGAACCAATAGGCGCTTTATTCAAGTAGGGAAGGGATGTGATCGCTGAGCCGATCAGGAAGTGTCCCGGAGTGAGTGGTAGCACGTCGTTTGGGTCATTTGAAAGTGGTGATAATGGTCTACTGTTGATAATTCTTATTGATGTTAAATAATTTGGAAACATTCATAGAGGTTAGAAACATGTTTTCCGATGAAACAAAAATTGTATTTTTTACTTTTATTTAATTTTAAATACAAAAACTTACAATCATGTGCTTTCGTTAATTGGACAAATAAAGTAATATTTTGCCATAAAAGAACCGTACACTCGAAATCCAAATTTGTCCATATAAAATAAAATCGATGAATTTAAGATGATCTTTTAGCAGTGAATCTAAGGAAAATTTTCATTACTTTTTTCAAACATGTTTTAAATCGCTTCTTGCCTTGAAACTGTTTATTGACTCCCCTTGCATTTGCGAGATTGAATGCAGAGGTTTTCATTTCATATATTCAAGATTTAATGTTATGAAAAACTGTTCTCGACATTTTAGGCTCTTTACCAGAAACAACAAAAAAGCTACATGCCATGCTTTCAGGTTCTCGCGACCCGACTCCCGGGTCCTCCGCAACGTGGGGTCTGCGGGTGAGTGCGCAAAATTTTGAATTACTTGAGACGCCAATATAGCTAGGAGCGATGCTGCTGATAGGTCGGCTTATTTACAAAATATCCACAAACGACACCGAAACTACCAAGTGAAAATCGAAATATGTACAAATTTCAATGCTTATCCCTGATCTTACGCCAATAGCTAATGTCACACCTTAATATGTAAATAAAGGGGTAGTACTGGACGTACTCCAAAATAATATCTTCTCCAAGAGTAAAAAAAATTCGAAACTATTACTGGATGCCAGAAATGAATAGATAGACCTGAGAAGAATCGTCAGGTGACAGCGACCTGACTCAGATTCGATACACCGGCCTGCGTTTGGAACCCTGTCATGTACTTTCCTTATGGCACTTTCTACACGTTGCTGAGTGAGTCTCCACCACTGACTGCAGTGCTGTACCAATCACATTGACATTTTCTGCATATTTCCACTAAGTATGTTTATAATACAGTGGTGCCCACAGGAGGGGGATGGGTCGTGACGCGAAGTGGGTCATTACATTTCTGGGAAGGAGTCAAAAGTCCTAACTAGTTAAAGAATAAAAAATATTTTAATAATTACTACATATTGAAAACATTTTGTATCAAGTGAAAAAAAATAGACATTTTAAAAAGAATGATTTAAATTCGTACGTTCGAAATGGATAAATCAATCATAAAAAATCTTACCATAGAGAAATACCGAAGAATATCGCTGAAATACCATGCGCGAGCGTGGGATAAGCGCAGAGAGGTCATATCCTGTGTATCTAAAAGCCCAAAGACTCATCGCTTTCGCGTGAATGAAGACGTGAGAACAGGTACCTTTCTCATAAGCTCTTTCACAATTCTGGTCAATGATACGCTTTATTTTATTTACTGCTGAGTGTCGATCTCTGGCACAGACGATTTTCCGCTCTAATGTTTCAGTTGGTGTGACCCAGTGCAAGATTGTGTGGAAGCGATACATGCGATTTACACAAAAGTAATATATTTAGTGTTTTTATGTAGTGATTTTAGTAAGTGTTTCTCTACTTCGGGTTTAGCTTCGTTTAGTCTCTTATAGTTTTTATGCTTCTTAGTGATGCCTAAGAAACAAACTCAATTCAAATATAAGTGTCTTGAATTATTGTGCAATGCTATTGTTAGGCATGACAAATGGACAGAACATTGCTGAAAGAAACATGACTATAAGTTTAAAAATAATCTTACAGTTAAATTCAAAATAATTGAAATAAAGAACGATGGATCTTAGGAACCTTACTCCGAAAAACCATCATGTGATTCTGCATTTCCTGTAAGGTAAGAATAGAGGGGAAAAACCTGTGGTTAGTTGAAATTTATGTCGATAGGGTCATTTGTAATACACGTTTTGTCCCAGAATAATTGCTGACACGCAGAGCTGCTCTTTTTACATACTATGCAACATTAATCTTCAGGATTTGTCCAAGTTATGGGTTCAGATTTTCACCTTGATTTTTAATAAATATAAATTTTCTTTTATACTTT
>NNCF01126408.1:209770-238143 GCA_002313205.1 Laupala kohalensis | reverse complement strand
CAGCCTGTCTCTTATACATATATATATATATATATATATAATATGATTGTGTGCGCGCGCGCGTGTGTGTACGTGGGCGTGTGTGTTTAAAATAATGAGCTAGGAAAAAAGAAAGATACAAATTAAAATAGATCTATTATTTTTTACACTCATTACTAGATTAATAACAAAATGATTTTTTATTACACATGTCTAATTTTACTTACTGTCATATATCCTGAGCGTGTAGTTGTGTTTTTCGCTGCTTTCTTAGTTGCATTAATAAGACTTCGTGTACTTTTCTGACAACTATTTTTTCTCAGAACCTATTAGATTTTTCATTTTTTCTGTTATTTTATTTACAATTCTATCACAACGAGAGTGTAGTTCCTTCTCTTGCTACTGCTATATAGCTTAGGGTAGGAAGCGGAAGGCGAGGACGTCATGATATCAAACACCCAATGTTGCAACAAAAACAGATTAAGATCTAGTATGAGTGACACTTGGTTGTCCAATTTGATAGTGCTCTGTTGTGAAAATGTTTTGTCGTCAGTGTCAAATAATGAAATCATCGAATGTTTAGGTTGTTTGTATAGTATCATGAATGTTGAAATTGAATTTAAATTAGAGCTGTAATAATTCATTTCAACAGACGCTACCCATGTTCCCCTCCGTGAGAACAATGAAAGAATTGTACCCTCAGTCATTTTTTACTGCTCAACGCATTTACCACATGACAAGAGTGTTTACTCATGTTATAAAACTTTAAACACTGGTGGGTTATGGAATGTTACAAGATATTGCTTCAGAAATAATGTAAGTGAATGTTCAGACAAATGTTGCAAATATTTGACCAAGGTAAGTAGTAATTTTACTGTTTTTTTACAACCATTGTACTGAAGCTGAAAACAAAATATATGAAAGCATATATTGATAAGCGACTTTTATTTTGGAGGAGAGTCAAAATTGTGAAGTTTCTATTGAGGGGAAGCAGTTTTTTCAAAACTGGAGGGGGGTGTTGCATTTTTTTGGGGAGGGAGTATGCGTCATAAGGCTTGGGGGTGGGTACTCCTGTAAAATAATTACGTAAATCAAAGGAAAAACAATTAGGCAATTACCAAATCAAGGAAATAATACATGTGATTTTATTATTCCCAATTTTAGACGGTTTTTATTCAAAAAAACGTGAAGGGTGGCGGCGGCCCTCTCACCCCCTCCGCCTAATCGCAGCCACTGTCTAAAACATTACAACTCGAGCTTTCCATAGAATGTAAGTTAATTAACTCAAATACAATAGATGGACCTCCCAAAGGATAAGAATTTCTTCCAAAAGCAAACCACCGTTATATTACCTTTCAAAACTATAACCAACCTTCCGAATTTCAGGATTATTTTCGTAAATATAAAATTATTCTCCGAAACGTAGCCTATGCAGCTAAAGTTATTGAAAATGATAGGAAGGTAATAAAATCGAACAACTGGACCAAAACCATGTGGAATTTTGTTAAAAAATTACTCCACCTTCTGAAAATCTCGAAGAAAATATTACTCTATTAAACGATGGGAAAATCGTATCAAATCCACAGGATGTCGCAAATTGGTTTAATTCTCACTTCTCAGAAGTAGATGATATACCAAATCAATGTCTTCCAATTATATCCACCCACGTACCCAATTTTATATTCATTTCCGAAACTTCACGCCAGTGAAGTTATGATTAAAAAACACATTTTCAACAGGCGTAGATATACTAGAGTTTATTGTTAAAGTTTCGTCCCACATTAAATCCACTCAATATTTTTATTCGTTCTTTATCAGAAGGGGTGTTTCCTAACACATTTAAGAGAGTTAAAGAGAAACCTTTACACAAGAAAGAAAACAAACTCAATGTTTGAAATTATCGACCAATATCTCTACTATCCACTTTCTCAAAAATCCTAGAAAATTTGTTTTATAAGCTGCTTCTGGATTTTTTATCAAAAAATAACATTCTCTCTGATGTTCAACATGGTTTCTTGTAATCATTTTCCACTTCAAGCGCCATATTTTCTTAAACGATGTTACCACGTCTCTTCACCGTGAAGAAAATCCTCAGGGTGTTTTTCTTGATTTATCCAAAGCATTCGATGTCATCGATCACGAAATTCTCCTTTCCACATTGCATTCTTTAGGTATTAGTGGACTTCCACATCAATTGCTAACTTCTTAACAGATAGATATTGTCACGGGGTGCCATGACGCCTCTCCCTCCGAGAGTATCCCACGGCCCTTTCGATAATATTTTTCTCCTATGGTCTCGCCCTCAACTCCGTCGTGGAGACGTGCACTTTATCTACAGCCCTTTCTAAGTTATCTCACAGCCTCCAGCTGTGCGTTCTTTGGATTTTTGTTCAATGATAAATTCATTGTTATGAACTTTTCATTTTTCCCCCATAAAGTGGAGTTAGTGTCATCTTAGGCGTGTCTCACCAGACGGAAACCCCGTGGCGTCGGGCGCTCCCTTTCCTGTTTGTCTCTTCTCTGTGGTGATGTTCCCGGGGAACTTATTTTCTTTGCGGTCAAGCCCGGGATGACACGAGTGTGTGACTTGCCACGCAGCTGCACCCGGTCACCCCCTCCATGTGACATTCCTCCCTCTTCCTAATTGCATTTGAATGCATAAGACTACGCCCTACCATCTCGATAAGTTATCGTAGGGCCGTGTGCAGTCTCTCCATCTCCACATACTTTCCCCCACCACATACGTGTCAGCATTGTGTCCTTACGGGCACGCATCTCCACCACCCAGCGAGTGTGTGGCCCCATGTCTTATGCTCTCTCGGGAGCACACGCACCTACTCCCGCAGACCTCTCCTGAAACCTACTTAAGGCAAAGGCCGCCCATTTCTCGGGGATTCTGAGGGCCGAGCGCTGACGTCGCTGCCAGACGAGAGACTGTCCAGACAGGGCTCCGAGTGGTCATCAACGTCGGCTCCGGTGCCTTGCCTGATGGTATGAATAACTTGGAACATTGCGGATCCTGGCGTCGCCCTTCAGGCACGCTACGTAAGAATGTTGTCAATCATTCGCCCAAAAGGTCAGTAATGTAACTAATTATTCTCAAGCTCAGTCAGGGCTCTTTGACCAGTTGATTAATTAAATTTTACTAATACTTTACATGAGTTCATGTTTAATTAACCAAACGCCAAGATCTGGATAGGGAAGTCCAAGCGAGTTTCTCTAGAACTAAATTTGTGTTACCCTGACTCAACGCTGGGGACGAAAACCGTCCCTATATTTGATTGAGGCCTTTTCACCTTTTAAGCAATTTTTTTAAAAAAAAATTTTCACTCCTGTTCGTTGGTCTTGGTATTTGGTTTTCTTTATTTTTATCTTTCTATGTGCATGAATTGCTCTTTACGGACGTTTAATTTTCTTTTGTTTTCTTGTGTTTTTTTCATTTTTGGGGTATTGTCTATGTACGCCCTGTGTGTGTTAATGTACTTATGGCTTTCCTTTTGGTGTTGCTTAATCTGATATTTTTGGGTTTCATTTTCACTTTACCCGATAGCAAATTGATCATTTTCGGGTTTGGATTTATAGCTTTTTAGCTTTCCCAATTTTAGCTCATTTTTAACACTTTCATGGGGGCATATCCAGCGCTCGTCCTATTCTCACTCGTTCCCAAAGGGGCGCTCAATTGCATATTGTGGGTGAGTCTAAGGATGGTAGTCTCATAGCTCATCTGCAGGTTCCCGTCTCCCCCGCGTGCGCGCGCAGCGTCGATTCCGACTCCACCTTCCATCTACCGGACGCGCCGCCGGCCTCGCCTCAGAGCGACCGCTTGCCGTCGGTTCCCGTTATCCCTCAGGCGCCGCCTCTGCCGTGTGATCAGCCGTGCGCTCTCCCTCGTATCATGGCTACCAATATCTTCGGTGCCGCGACAACTCACTCCGAAAAATGACGTAGGTGAATTCTTGGGCGATAAATCGCCTACGGAATCTTTCCTCGAGAAATTTTTACAGGCCGCTTCTGTTGGACAGATGTGGAGAAAATCCAATATTTTCCATGCTATCTCCGTGGGAGTGCAAGTGCGTGGTTTGACGTATTCATGACGAATAATCAGGATTTAAAATGTTGGGATACGGTTCAACAGGCTTTCGAGAAAGCATTCCATCCGACAGGGCGCCGTGAGAAAGTTATTGTTCGTTTACGCACTCGCAAGCAGGGTAAAAACTTTGTAAGCGTATTGACCCGACAATGGCTGAATCTGAAAGGGTGGATCATATCCTTCACGGTATGCAGTTGCCGTCTGTGGAAAAAAAATTTCCCCTTCAACCCGACTCGGTATCGAAATTACACGATATTGCTCGTTTGGTCGAAGAAACGCGTGAGCACTTCGTTCAGGAGGTGTATGCCGTACCGCCCGCACCGCCCCCTTCGTCACTGGCGTCCGCCGGCCACACGGGGCAGGTCGAGAAGCTCCTGGGGGAGGTGGTCACCCTCCTTCGGCGGCAGGGGCGAGAGTACCGCCAACCGGGCGCTCACGGGCGGGGCGACGACTTTCGCCCCCAGCCAGGCGCTTACGGGAGGGGCGACGACTTTCGCCGCCAGCCAGGCGCTTACGGGCGGGGCACGACTTTCGCAACCCCGGGCCCCCGCTTGGTTCGGGGGGGGGGTCGCGGGCGTGGCTTGCAAGATAGGGCTCGTGATGGCCGCTTAGTATACTTTAACTGCGGCAAACTCGGCCATTATGCCAACTCTTGCCCGAACGCGGCTCGGAATCGCCCGCAGACAGGTGGACGCGCAGACGCGTTCTACGCAGGAAAAAAAACGGGTTACGCAACGGGGGTCAGCGTCCGGTCTCCCGTCAGTAGGAGAAATTCAGAGGATATCCATTATATTTGTTCTCGACATAGGAAGTTCGATAAATATTTTATCTCAGAAAGTAACAGTCGCTATGCTTTGAATTACAGCCAGTCTCTCACCGGGCATAAACACTCGGTGATAGCGAATTACCTATTCTGGGAACAGCTTCTCTCGAAGTACAATTCCAAAATGCTTGTCTCCCCGTGTTGTTTAATGTAATTTCACATTGCAATATTTCAGCTATTCTCGGCTCGCCATTTTTAAGATAACACGATGCCTCTTTAGATTTTTGCGATAATATTTTAGAATTCACATGGAAGAACGCAAAATACGTTTTACCATTAGGAGACGGCCACTGGTGAGAAGTGGCTCGAATAAATGTAGTGGAAGCAGATCATTCGGAACCAGGGTTCAAAATAACCCTCGCGATGGGTGTGCGGCTTTACCCTTACGGTGAAAAAGAGGTTGAAATACGCTCTCTGGGCCCCTTCCCTATGCAATGGCTAACATTAATTCCCACAGAAAAAATGTTTCGTCAGAAACAGATCTTATCACTCGAACTGCGTCCGGGGAACAAGTATTGAGTAAAGTTTTGATAAAAAATTTAACAAATTCTAATGTTGCTTTATTAACTGGGACGACTCTGGGAACGATTACTNCAAGCATTTCTTGGATCTGCTCTCTTATGATGTCTTTTTGAGCGTGTGAAACGCGCCAAGGCATCTGTAAATTGGAACGGCGTTTCATATAGAGGTTGTTTTGCGGTATCAATGGCAGAACTCGGATTCACTACGTGGGCTGAATTGTAAATAAACCTGTGTTTATTTACAATTCAGCCCACGTAGTGAATCCGAGTTCTGCCATTGATACCGCAAAACAACCTCTATATGAAACGCCGTTCCAATTTACAGATGCCTTGGCGCGTTTCACACGCTCAAAAAGACATCATAAGAGAGCAGATCCAAGAAATGCTTGCGCATGATATAATTGAACCATCATTCTCACCGTGAGCCAGTCCAGTTCTAGTTACAAAAAAGGACAAGAATATTCGGTTTTGTGTTGATTATCGCAAGCTCAACGCGGTGAGAGGGCTGGAGTTATCCTCTCCCCGTTACTGAAGATATGATGAGTTATCTCGGAGAAGCTCGGTATTTTGGCTCGTTAGATATGCTTTCTTCCTTTTGGCAAATAGGGATTAGGGAGTCAGATCGACCGAAAACTGCTTTTATTAGTTCCGAAGGGTTATTTCAATTTAAGAAAATGCCGTTTGAATTTAAAACAGCCCACGCATGTTATCAGTTGCTAGCAGATAGACTGTTAAGTGATATTAGATACAAGGGTGCGATGAGTTATATCGATGATATAATTATTTACGGAAAAGCGTTTGAAGAGTATTTAGATACTCTCGTCCGGGTGCTAAGCAGAATACGCGAGGCAGGACTACTTCTTAAGCCAGAAAAATGTTTATTTGCCGTACAAGAGATTCATTTGCTAGGATTCGTGGTTAATGCAAACGGGGTACGCCCCGATGAGAAAAAGTTACGTGCAGTCAAAGACGCACGCGCTCCACGGACGGTTAAGCAAATACAGAGATTTTTAGGATTAACAAATTATTACAGAAAGTTCGTTGAGAATTATTCTTGGATAGCCGCGCCACTGTACAACTTAATAAGGAAAGATGTTTCTTTTGTATGGACTGAGCGCGAGCAACAAGCTTTCGATCTGTTTGAAGACGAAGCTAACCCCCGCGCAGGTACTAGTGCATTTCCGGCGAGGTGATAAGACAGAACTCCATGTCGACGCTTGTACCTACGGCGTCGGGGGAGTATTGTTGCAGGAACGGGATGGTGCACTGCACCCCGTCGCTTATGTGTCTAGAACGCTCAGAGGTGCTGAGATTAATTACACTATCAGTGAGAAAGAAATGTTGGCCACCATCGTCGCTCTCACTACTTTTCGCCCGCTTATCTGTGGGAAAAGATTACGATTGTCACTGACCATCACGCTTTATGTTATTTAAAGAAAATTAAGGACCCGAGCGGAAGATTAGCGCGTTGGGCTCTTAAGTTAGAGGATTTTGATTATGAAATAAAATATAAAAGTGGGAAATTGCATGCAGATGCGGAGTTTTTGAGTAGGGATCGTCTGCCCGCCACTGGAAATGAAGATGACGACGCTGACTTACCAACATACATGCTCGTTGCAGAGGAATGGACAGTTGAGCAACAGAAAGACCCGAGTATATGTAAATTACGGTCCCTTGTCCTGGATCCTCTAGAAAGAAACGCAGCAGATCAAAGACAGGCAAACAAATTTCAGTAGCAGTCGGACATCTTGTATTATAAAAATACGAAAACTCGTGGACTTCCGTATTTGATAGTGATTCCAGAACATTTGAAACACGAGATAGTAGCGCAACACCATGATGACCCGATGTATGGGCACTTGGGATACGCACGAACATTAGATAAAATCAGTTGTAGATATTTTTGGTTCGGATTGTATAAAGACGTACGTGTTTTTGTACGTAGTTGTCGAGGGTGTCAGATGAGGAAGGGGGTGATTAATTAGAGGCCAGCCGGTGAACTAATTCTCGACACAATCGGTAAACCATTTTCACGGGTAGGAACGGATCTCGTTGGCCCTCTACCTCACTTGAAATCAGGAAAAAATGGATTTCAGTTTGTACTGATTACGCAACCAGATTGTGCGAAGCTCAAGCCTTGCGGACTGCAACAGCGCCCCAAGTGGCCAAGTTTTTAGTAAATAACGTTTTCTTAAGGTACGCAGTGCCGACGGAAATTTTAAGCGACAGAGGACAAGTGTACAGATACTCTTTAGTAACATATAGTCGCCATGCTTGGTGGACGGCAGTGCTATACAATAGGTTACCGCCCACAAGTGAACGGAGCTTGCGAACGATTGAATTTAACAATAATCTCTATGTTAACTCACTTCACGTCAACACGTCAGAACGACTGGGACGTATATTTACCTTTTGCAGTTTTTGCTTATAATCCGGCGAAACAAGAGAGCACAGGGTTCTCGCCGTTTGAACTTATCTACGCACGCCAGCCGGTACTTCCGGTTGAAGCCGCCATGCCTCAGACCTCGGGCAAGGCCGCTCCGCGTGACGCAAAGGAAGTAAGCGCGATTAGACGCGCTGTGGAGGAAGCCAGGGCGTCCGCGGTCGCTGGTCTAGCGAGACAGTCAGTCCGAGATAAAAGGTGGTATGACGCGCGCCGCAGGAATGTTAGTTTCCAAGCGGGAGACTTGGTACTGATTTTTGACCCCTCTCGTAAGGTCGGAAGGAGTTATAAGCTGATCCACAAGTATAGAAGTCCATATCGAATTATTGAACAAATTTCACCGGTGAATTATAGAATCAACAGGAGACGCGGACGCGAATTAACGTAAGTCGTGCACTTGACCGCTTGGCTCTATACCACGAGCGGGGGGAACAACCTCGCTCGGATAATGATTCTGATAACCAATGAATCTGCGCGCCCCTGTTGCCTGTCTAAAAGAAGACGGAGTCCATTAGACTTTTTTTTTCATTTATTTTAACTTACGTCGAGGTTTCAATCATACTTATGTACAATTAATCAGGACTTCCCGCGCCCATGTGGTACACATATTACGGGAAGTCCTTACAAAATATTTGCACACTTACAAACATACTTACTAATATCATTCATACACCTCTCTAAAAAAATACAAAATATCCAAATTCAAAAATCAAAATACAAAACTACTACTACACCACCACCATTTAGCCTCCTCCATTTACTGCGGCATGCCACAGCAAATGGAGGAGTTACCGTCCCCGCCACGTGGAGGCATGGTGACCTACCACCAGCGGAGACCACTGCCAACGGCAATAAATAACTTATATATGTAGATAGACAGATAGACAATTAATTTACAAGACAGATAGACAAATAATTTACAAGACAGACGTTTAGACAATATTCACAGTTTTACGAGCCAGAAATTTTTATCAGAGTTCAGAGTTTAAAGACAGAGTTCTAGGATTAAGCAGACTTATACATATAGCTATATACAGTTTTATATACACAACAGATGTTCAATTGATCATAAGCGAAGTCCGTTCTCAAGCTAGATCATACTCCTCTTTCTAACCTGAGGAATTACTGATTGTCCGTTTATGGGAGTTGAGGTAAAGCAAAGCTTACCCCCGGACAACCACCATTTCCAAAGGGTTCCCAGGCACGCTACGCAAAACTCCCAAGACTCTCTTGTAGTGTGCGGCTACGCTCTGGAGGTTGAACTCCACTTCCCTCCTTCGGATGATCTCCTTTACGTAGCGATGCAGCACGACCGGATCTGTTGGTACGCCGGCCGCCATCAGCTGCATCGCCAAGATTTCTTTCGGGAACCGGAATAAAAGCCTGTTCCCTCCGGGTGCCAGAAGCTGCACGAGGTACTGAAGTGCAGCTTCCAGCATTGGGGTTTCCTCCAGCCTTGCAAGGATATGAGAAATGCGAAGGCCAGAGTACACCCCCTCCGGAGTCGCATCCATAGGTGTCGTGTTGGATGAACAGGCCTCTTCTGTCCAGTCCCCGACATCTTCAATTACTCCCGAAGGCGGTGCGAAGCACAGACCGCAACACCAGCAGAGGCAGAATGTTATGCCTCCGCACATGGCTTGGAGGCTAGATGTTATACCTCCAATGAGAGAATTGCAAATTCCGCGTATACGCGAGGAACGGGGCTGTTCCTGGTTACCCACGCTCTCCGGTAGGTTCTCGGCCACGTACCCTGTGTCCAGATCAAGGACCCAGGCGTTGGCCGTCGACTTCCCATCAACGAACGTGAGTGTGGAGTCATCATCGAACTCCGAGTTTGACTCGGAGAACTCCTCTTCCCCAGAAGAAACTCCGCCCTGGATGTACTCTGGTGAACAAGTACACGGAAGGATCACCGTGACCTCCGGAGAAAAACGCACCCGTCGACCCACATCCTTCACTTCGGATTCAGAGTCAGTCTGAGCTCCCCCAGAACTAGACCCTTCCTCCTCAGAGCAAGCAGCGCCACTAATCAGGTCAAGCACAAGTGCTCTTCCCGACTCGTAGTCACTGCTCTTGGAGCAGATCTCGCGAATGCCCTCCACCGCAGAGGTCGGAACCAACCTACTGCCAGTCGTCGCCAGCGAGACATCGCGACCGTGGAAGGTGAGGATGAAATCCTCACCCACCGCGACCAATCTCCATCCTGAACTTTCGGGGGTGACACAATCCATTCAGCTCTTCTCGATCTCTGGGATCCGACAGAAGGCCTACACACAGCGAAAAGACACAATCGCAAAGCCACTAGGAATTCCGGTCGCCCGGAAAACCCCCTACGGTTCAGAACTTAAATCAGTCTGCGATCCCGAATGACCCTACCGGCATAAACTTCCAGCAGTCTCAGGGCATCTTCATTTCCTAGAGCCGCGGAAATAACCTTTGGCTCTAAAACAACTCCGTAACTTTCCTCGAGTTCTTCTCTAGCCCACGAATGCCTTTCGCAAGCGTAGAGTGCGTGCTCTGCTGTATCTGGTATCTACTCTCTCCGTTCTGCGATTGCGGCGAACCAGTCCATTAGACAGTAAGATAGAAATCTCAGGAAGCATACACGTGATACAACGTGCAGGAGTGCTGAGGGGTGGGGGAACCCTCCGTAAAAGAGCCCGCCATCAGCAGGTGCGTCGTTCCTCCTAGTTTATTCTCAGTAGGGGGTAGAGATCACGTGTGGATAAGAAATGTACGCTTGGCTCGCGTAAAGGTTAATCCACGTAGCTGGGTATTTTAGTATACGTTGCAGTGAGACGTAAAGAAATGATGAATTGCAAAGTACTGAAAAAAGAAATTTATTGCTAAAATTCCATAGTACGTGTTATTCATGAAATTTAACCACGTCCAGGGACTTACATTACATTAATTTTAAATTAATATTAATTTTAGATTATTAACATTTATTAATAATTTAAAATTGTCATATTAATTTTAATATTGTCATATATTAATTTTAAATTAATAATTTAAACTTGTCAACGTATTAAAGAAATACGTGTTCGAAATAAAAATGGTAGTTCTAACCCGTTGATTTCTTTCTAGAAATCCTTTTTAGATTTCTTGTTAGGAAGATTTCTTTTTTAGGTTGATTTTTCTTAGACAGTCCTGAAGTAATTATCTTGGGTTCTTGTTTTTTGTGTTCTCTATTAGGTTAATTCGAAGTTGAATGGGATTTGAATTACGAAGTTTTCTTTTGTATTTGTGAATTCAAATTATTTGCGTAACAAGAATGTGGTCACTTTTTAGAAAAAAGAAGGAATGTACGACTAACAAATAATCAGTGTTTTATGTAGAACGTTTATAGTATTTAACGACTTTTCGAAATTAATTTTTTTTCAGTTTCTTTTAGTTCTGCTGGCGTGGAACCATAAGGATCTACCCCACACACCGACCGTGCGTGTCATTACCGGAGCATATTGGCAGCCAACACCGCCGTCAATCCTCTATGAATCTTCGATCCCTTTGACTTTCTCATTGCTGTGGCAACCAGGTATCGGTATACTCGAGAGGGGAGAATTAACTAGAACAAAGCGGGCGGACCCAGATTCCGAATCCATTAATCTAAACAAACTCGTTATTAAAGAATGCTCGAATAGTACTTGCACTACTCGGCTCGCAGTGTTGCAAGCCTTGAGGAAATCATTTCTGCTGGCTCATGAAATTAAAGGAGTTCTTGACGTTGCGGATACGTTATTCTTATCGGAATTAGATAAATTTGAAAATATCTTAGCCTTCGATGTTCAGACGACACAGCAGATTCGAGGTAAACGATCTCTCGATTTTTTAGGCGATTTCTTACATTGGTGTTGCGGATTGGCTTCAGCTCGGCAATATCATGGATTAAAAGCTGCCAATAAACAAATTGAAAATGAATCACGACAGCTAGAAGAGCTTCTGCATGTGGAACATGGTTTCTTGGTAAACTTAACTCAAAATTTACGTAAATACGAACACGATAACGAGGTAGCTCTTAGTATATTGAAAGATCAACTCCCCTTGGTACAAAACGTTACGAGAAAATTTATAACCAGCATACAAGAAGAAATGCATGCCCTGTGGTCCGCTGAAAATGTGATCGTAGAGCAATTACAAAAATTAATATTTCACCAGTTTAGATTTATGGACACTTAAACACGTAGATATCGTCGACATCTGATGCCCGCCACGGTAGTTCCCGCGTCTGTCTTACAAGAAAATGTTCAACAATTAGTAGTAATGCTTAAAGGAAAAAAATTCGAACTAGCCATAGCTCCTGAGGATATCACTGTGTATTATAAGTTACCTTTGTCTGAGTGCTTACTTTCGAAAGGAAATATTTTAGTCAAAATTAAAATACCATTACGACAAATAGGTCAAGAATGTGAATTGTTCGAATTTGTTCCCCTTCTCTTCGCGTGGGAGGGTGAAACTTGTCAGCTATTCCACGAGCCCACTATGCTGGCGAGGCGAGGGAATGAGTCTCGAGTAATTACGGGTACAAACCTGGTCGACTGCGAGCCACGAGAGTCGCAACTTTGCTTCGTCCCTAGGTTCCCGTCCGCTGCGGTCTTCGGTTCGACGTGTGCTGAAGCAATGGTCACCAATATGTCAGTTTCAGCTATCGCTAGGCATTGCTTATTGCGCTGTCAGGCTAGCACAGGTATGAGGATCGGTGAACTAACAACTGGCACTTACATCCTTACTCAGCCTCAATATCCCCTCACTGTAAAAGGTGATGGATCACATTTACGGATAGCAAGTGAACCCAACGGACTTCCGGAGGCTCTTCTCGTAAATATTCCGTGCTTGCGAATTATGGGCAGGTGGACGTAAGGTAATTCCCAGGCAGTTTCCATGTGACATTCTCCAGTCACCTGTTAGCGTGGTGAGGGTAATACCTGCGGCATGGACTCACTTAGCCTGAGTCCTGATCCATTCAAGCTTCACTTGAATCCAGCTTTTCAGAAACTTTCTGACTGCTTGAATCAAAATTGGACTCTCGCCGCACCCCACCTGAATATCACGTCGCCGGCAGCCCAAATCAACTGGATTAGAAGGGAAACACTCGGAAACACGGTACTTGATCGTTCCGACTTAGGAATCAATATGTATTTACAATGGAATTTAGCTGTGACGTTAGCAGTTGGGTATTTAGCTGTGAAAATACACCCATTGTTTATTGCAAAATATCTCCCTGGGGTAAATGCTGAAAGGGAGATCCAGAAGACTTTAAGTGATGTATTAGCAGGAATATTTATCGTGGCTGTTGCAGTACTCGCCGTCTGGCTGATCTGGAAGACTATCCCGTCGACTCCGGTCGGCCCAGCTTAATTTCAATCGCCAACTAGCCGGCGCGAGGTCTCGACGTCACCAAACGAACAACACGCACCAGACTCGGTCCGACGTCATCACCTCGGCATTACGGGACTTCTCCGCAAACAATGCGTAATTATAAACCCGCGATGGAGTTCTCCGCCCGGTGGAACTAACAACGGAAGGGGAGTCTCCTCTCGTTACCCCGAAGCCCGCGGTGAGAAGTGAGAACCGCACTAAAGCAGTCACTCGTATATAAATATTTCGTTTTCTCCAATTTCGCGTTGTAGGAACCGAATCCGACACGCGGCGGATATGGAAATTATCCTGGAACCATGTCAGATCCATTTTAGGTGAAATTATTACGTTGCTTCTGGGAATTTAAACGTAATAAAATAGAAAACCGCCGTGGTTTTTATTACTTCTTGAGTGCAGGTTGAGAGATACCTGCTCACAAGCCAGATCCACGTTGGGGTCCGCCTTGAGTGCTGGGAGCGTCCGTACTCTAATTTCAAGGGCGAATTTCTTTGAAATTAAAAAGATTTTATTTTTTCGTTTCATTTTTTTTTTTTTGGTATTGTTTTATGGAGAGAAAACTCTGGAGTAGAGAGCACGGGTCAAGGAATTGAGCACTCTTTCCCCCGTGCTTGGCCAGAACGCCCCACCGCTGGTCTCTGTGGAGGGCTATTTGGTTTCGTCCTACATGGACTTTTAAGCTCTGACATGGTGGTCACTAGACCAACTGAGACATTTGCGTCATATTTGGGTACAAGTGAAGTTTGATCCGATTCGCCTCACGCTCCACCTACCATTATAACAGGTGGTGTAGTTTCTCCCACTCCCTTGTGTCTTTGTATGATGATACGTTTCCTTGGCTTTTTGTATTCCGGTTATTCCACAATCGTTTCTAGCCCTGGGGAAGCAAGAGCTGCTGTGCTCACACAGAGCGTGTCACCTAATGGAGGAAGACCTCCGCAGTAGAGACATGTGGTTTTGTCAAGTGACCCAGGGCGGGTCACGAACTCCGTATTTTTCCAAGATGTGAGTTCGCTTGGGCAGAATAATAATAATAAATTGAGATATTTGTATTCACCAGTTAATAGCAGTGTTCTCGGACACGAAGTGAAAGGAAGGTTTTCCGACGAGCACTGGGTGAATTTAACGGGGGTTGACCCCATCCACTTTTCTGAATCGGTATTATGCGCCGCTGGAACACTAGTGCGTTTTTTGTTAATTTTGTTGCAAATCATGCGTGGCTTAGTTCATGTCAAGTACGAAAACTTCACCCTACTCTTATTGCGCCTGAAACCTTAAGGGAGTCGCTTCAACGACTGACCCGTCACCTGAGGGAGACCGGTTATCAGCTCACGGTTCCCCTGGGGGATTTACTTCGATATTATTCGCTTGCTCTTTTCCGGAACATTGCTTACTTTCCTCGTGGAGGAGCTGTTCGAACGCATTCATGTGACACTTTCACTCGGAGCCTCTGCAAACTACATCCGGCGCCACAGATGTCAGCTGAGCTTCGCTGCTTACAGCTACTCCTCTCGGGAGGAGTCGTTCGCGCCATCGCTGAGTCATGCAGGTTCTCGTACCAGACGCACGTCGGGGCGCCGGTGGTGTAAGCGTCATCAGCCACCTCGTACGCGATAGCTCATATCGGCGGTCCGCTCGTCGTTCAGTGTCCTCATTCCAAAACCACATTCCACACCGCACGCGCTAATGGTGCGTTCAGATTGCGGGTTAGCTGCGCATGTAATGTGACGCATCAAAGACGTATATTAATTCCCTCAAAAGTGCCGTGTTTTTTAAAAAAATATCATGCTTACACTGTTCCGCGAACTTCCGGCTACCTGGACGTCTCAACTCGTTATTTCTCCCCCCATATAAAGATCAATATTATCCTACTTTCTCGGCAAATATTAAGATCACAACCACGCCCGAGGAACCTCCCGACCCGCTTGATACGGGAATTCTTCCCCTTTGTGCGACCATTGTTTTGGGTTACGTTGCCTTGGTGGCCCACGTGCCATTCCTTTGGTATTTGGGTTGGGCGATCTATGATTGCAGGCCAAAACGGGATCCCCGGTGGAAAGAGGAGAGAAACGATGGGTATGAGGCTCCTACGGAACTACCCCCGGCCGGGGCTAGTTTCACGTCAGCTCGCGCATGTTACCGACGCGACCCTCTGCCCCAGCCCCCTCATATATATGATAATAGAAGACCTTAACGATGGTCTTGTTTAATCACCTCTGGTTGCCACAGTTACAATTTCACAAACAACCTAACGTTTCTACGCTGTTATACTCGTCTGTAACGAGTGATCATTGCATCTGCCTTCATTGCAACATTAGTTAATATTTCATGTAGTAAGCAATGTTCATTTTTGCTCAAGAATTTGTACATTTAGATTGTGTTAGTGTAGCGTGATTGTCACTTTGATAATCCACCTTCCATGTAATGTGCTTGTCAGTCAAGGATCACTACGTGATTCTAGTACTGGGTGTTTTATTCAATTGTATTCTTCAATCTTCATGAACACTAAAGAAGTGAATGCACAAACCATGCTCCCCCCCTTTTCGGTGCCGCTGTGTTCAGTGGAGTGTAGTGCCAGTGGGGGATCGCCCTAATATTCATCATTGTATTGATTTCCTGCTATCGAGAGCTAGAGTTAGTGCGGTGCCCCTACGACCGCGGGCACCTCATGCAACCTCTGCACTATTTGGCGCTCGTAATCACATGCGCGCGCCAGCACGGGGAGGGATACTTCGAGTGCCCCTACAACACTGACCACCGCGACCCGTGCTCGGCAGCAGAGGCCCACCTCGCCGAGTGTCCGGACAAACAGGGCGCAGTCCCTGGCGACCCCACATATCACGCGGCGTGGCCGCCCGGCCTGGAAATCCCGTTGGAAGAGGCCCGGGTCACTGCGCGTCCAGTCGCTGTGCGGTCCCCAACGCGGAGTGCTGGGACGATGCGGCGGACGGGACGTACGATCCCTCCGCGGAAGTCGTGATGCGGCCGGTGCTGCGGAAGCTCCCCGGTGCAACTCGAGCAGCGCGCCGCCGCATTCTCCCCAACCCCCTTCTTTCCCTTTTCTCATTCAGACGGCTCACCTTTTATCTCGTCTTCCACCTTCCTTCCCTTCTATCCTTCACTGCTACTTGCTACTGCTGCCTTTCACACACTTTCCCTCTATGCTTATACTCCACCTCCGATGTGTTTTACTTTTTGATTTTTATTCTGTTTCCTTTATTTGTCAAGTTTGTTTCTTAATATATTTTCTTTTATTCTGTAAAAATCTAACCATCATGCCTATGTCATGTATTGCGTGCCACAACGAGCTCGCGGAGTTCCCTAGAATCGGGAAGCTTCATGGTTACTGCGTTTCCAAGGCGTCCTGTCGTCACTCGAAGCGGTTGGTGTGCATCCAGCAGGGACCTTCACTAACTTATCTGGTGCCCTATGCCTTGCTGCACGAATCTTACGTCTGCAAGGAATGCAGAGATTTCAGTTACATCTCCCGTCGCAACACGACAGTATGCTCTGCGCAATCCGATGGTGGGGAGTGTGTATTTCCACCTCGTTCATCGCAAGATTATGCGACGAAGTGAAAGAACTATCTCAATGAATGATTCCTTGTTTTGACATCCTTCAATGCCCAAAGTAGGGTTTCCTGGACTTGTGTGTTAGCAGTTCACTGACTGCAACATCAGGAACTTTTTATGTATCCAGAAGATACTTTGTAATCCGCAGGAATATTTCAATATTCGAATGTAATACTCATGTCTTTTGAAGACATCTGACTATATGTCATTGTCACGTATTCTCCATATTTCATGTTTTCTCTTTATTTTATGTATTCTCCATGTACGTTTTATGTTATGGATTACTTGTATTTTGTTTTGTGACAATATTCTCTCTGGTTTGCTTGTATTGAGTTTTCTCACAGGTCACACATTTATTGACCAGTACTATGTATTCAGTACTTTGAATTTTTTTTGCTATGTACCCCATGAGCATGCGACTCATACTTATGTATTTTATATTTTGGGTTTTACCCTCGCATGTTTGTGGTTATTTTTGTTTTGTGTCTGTTTTGCTTTCAGCTTAGTTTCTAATGCGCTGCGCGTACCTTGTTGAACGTCGGAGTCCACATATTTCATAGTTCTCCGCCTTACGCTCTTCCGGCCTGGCCGTGGGTCCGCCCGGCTTTCGAGGGGCGGTTATGTCACGGGGTGCCATGACGCCTCTCCCTCCGAGAGTATCCCACGGCCCTTTCGATAATATTTTTCTCCTATGGTCTCGCCCTCAACTCCGTCGTGGAGACGTGTACTTTATCTACAGCCCTTTCTAAGTTATCTCACAGCCTCCAGCTGTGCGTTCTTTGGGTTTTTGTTCAATGATAAATTCATTGTTATGAACTTTTCATTTTTCCCCCATAAAGTGGAGTTAGTGTCATCTTAGGCGTGTCTCACCAGACGGAAACCCCGTGGCGTCGGGCGCTCCCTTTCCTGTTTGTCTCTTCTCTGTGGTGATGTTCCCGGGGAACTTATTTTTCTTTGCGGTCAAGCCCGGGATGACACGAGTGTGTGACTTGCCACGCAGCTGCACCCGGTCACCCCCTCCATGTGACATTCCTCCCTCTTCCTAATTGCATTTGAATGCATAAGACTACGCCCTACCATCTCGATAAGTTATCGTAGGGCCGTGTGCAGTCTCTCCATCTCCACATACTTTCCCCCACCACATACGTGTCAGCATTGTGTCCTTACGGGCACGCATCTCCACCACCCAGCGAGTGTGTGGCCCCATGTCTTATGCTCTCTCGGGAGCACACGCACCTACTCCCGCAGACCTCTCCTGAAACCTACTTAAGGCAAAGGCCGCCCATTTCTCGGGGATTCTGAGGGCCGAGCGCTGACGTCGCTGCCAGACGAGAGACTGTCCAGACAGGGCTCCGAGTGGTCATCAACGTCGGCTCCGGTGCCTTGCCTGATGGTATGAATAACTTGGAACATTGCGGATCCTGGCGTCGCCCTTCAGGCACGCTACGTAAGAATGTTGTCAATCATTCGCCCAAAAGGTCAGTATTGTAACTAATTATTCTCAAGCTCAGTCAGGGCTCTGACCAGTTGATTAATTAAATTTTACTAATACTTTACATGAGTTCATGTTTAATTAACCAAACGCCAAGATCTGGATAGGGAAGTCCAAGCGAGTTTCTCTAGAACTAAAATTGTGTTACCCTGACAACGCTGGGGACGAAAACCGGAATTGATGGGTCGGCCCCTTGCTTGCTTCCGGAGAGTAAATCAGTTTATTGTCCTCCGCGTGGTCATACGCAGTTTGAACTGCTTTTTTGACAACTTTATTTACTATTTATTGAACTTACCCATAACATTCAATGTTTGTGTAATGAAAAGTCTGTGCTATCAAAATTTTGAGAAGAGCACAAAATTCGAAAAAATATTCCAAAAATTATTTAGCAAGAAATTACAATCATTGATTTCAGATTCATCGTTACGAAATGAATTTTTTTGCAGAAATTTTTATATTTGTCTTTCAATATGGATCGAATTGCCAATTGAACACAGTGGAATGCTCATGTTTGTTTTATTGAAATTGTAAAAGAAGAAAATCAATTCGCGAAAGCGATCTACCTGTTCATGAGAATTGTTGAGGTCCGTAATCCGTCTCTGAGAAGAAATGTTTCCGTAGACTTTCCTCATATGCTGAACAGCTTTCTTTCATGTGCTGGAAAGTGATACAGTTGACTCGTACGTGCTAAGACAATATAGAGGATCCCTTGTGATGGCGCTCGACTTACATAGATTTAGTAATTTATTTTTAATACCTGTTAATGTTTTAAACTGAATATAGTCGATTCATCTCTTTACTTTGTTCACAGAATTAATAATCATGTCAGGCCATTTCAGGCAGCCATTCTCTTTCAGTTTGTACGACCTCGTTCATTTCAAAGGTTTGAACGCGGAACGTCTCTGCGTGAGAATATATTTATTCGTCTCCACCCTGTCCATCAGAAGCTTGCTCACGTGCTTTGTTTTCAAACAACCATGTGATTTTTTACTCAATAATATTAAAATGATACTCCACGTGGAGTCATCGTTTTTGGTTATCTTTATAATCACGAGTGTGACTTCCTGACCGATCGTAAGGTTCCTTCTTAGGAAATGTCCACACTTCCACGCCGTCATCTTTTTCAACCCTCTCGATGATTCTTACCAGACGCTTTTTAATAATAGAGTAGTAGATTTAGGCAACTTTCGAAAATTAAAAATGTCACACCCAGTTCTTTAACACATTCTTTCTCTACGGTTCGGAAAGGCTCGCCATGCCGGCACTGGGCTTCTGGCATTCGTCAACTGCCCCTCGAGAGTTCTAAAAACTAAGGGTCCAGCTCCTCACACCCTCTCTCCGGGTCGCTATCTTTTGTCATCCTTTTAACTCATAAAAACCTCTACCTCTTCTCGTCCACGATCTGCGTCTTACTTGCAGCTGCGCGCCAGAACCCAGATCTGTCACCAACACTGACTTTGTCTTTTTCAAAAATATCACGTGGTTTTCGTTTATTCGCAGTTCCACTTCTAACGACGTTATTTATTACATACTAGCAATTTTCTAACTCTCTTTCACTTCTGGCCAAAATAAATGCGTAGAACGCTTACACTGCCCTTCGTTAAGTTTTATGGTCGGTCCTTCGAACAAGGAAACACAAAGCACTGTGCCTTCTACAGCGGTTCGAACTCTTCCTCCGTCCCATAACAGATCCCTAGCAGCGGTCGCAGTACGATTCCACTAGCTAACGAAACATTCTAGTCTTTCACAACTATTATTTTAATTAATCATCAAGAAATAATCGATTTTTATAATATATTACGGGGTGTAGACGGTCGGGAATTATTTTATCAGTCCAGTTTACTAGTGGAGGTTTGTATGTGTACTTATTTTAGTTGTGCGAAAGATATTACAATAATATGTATGTTGTTTTTTGTACATGAAGTTAGAAGATGAACTCCCTTTAGATTATTTCTGGCACGTGTTGCAATATTGTACGTGATGAAAAGTATCACCAATTATTGTATAGCCTGGCACCTTGCCTCTGGTCAGCGGTGTGGGTCTCTTGAATCAGAGCTATGTCGATCTGGTTTCCTCTGAGAGTTTTTGACAGGCATTCATCTTTAGCTCTGCTTATCCCTTCAATGTTCAGTTGGCATATTCAAACTGAAGGTCTGAGTCTTACATTGTGGTTCCGATACGAACCATTTTGCCGTTTATACATTATACATAAGGCAAGTACGCTTTTCAAAATGACCAGGAGTCTGAAGGAAATTTGGCCGCCGATCTCCGAGGTTTACTCGAAGCGTCTGCTCTTTGGCACCACCCAGGGGGCACGTGTAGTTTAAGGTATGCCGCGAACGCGAGCAGTCGTGCCCATTACAATGGGACGCCCCCAACGAATATATGATTTCCTCTCGTTTTGAAATTTTATTGTTGCACTTCACACGTAAATTCTCTACTATACTACATTATGCTTACCTCACCATTTTCATGATCTCATCATCTGTAAGCACGTTGCTACGGGAGATTTTCAATGGTTTTCTTGATCATCCAAGAAATCTTGGAGACCGTAGTACTATGGCACGTAATCATCATCGGTAAAAGACCCAATTTTCATCGACACCCTAACCTTAGATTCCTACCGGTATCTACTAAAGTTATTTGTCATTTAGAACTGTCGATTTTGTACACGTGGATTCTACCTCCGATACATTAATCAATCGAACGTTTGCCGACTCTTTTCTCACTATCGTGTTAGTCCAGAGATTAAACATCCTATAAATAAATTTCCCTTCAATAAACATTTATAAAGCTTTCCATGCACTGGTTTCCCCTTTCCCGAGCCATTTCAAAACTAGTAATACTTGGTGAATTGACTCAGAGGACGCTCAATACCCACTGTAGCCCTTCCGTGGAGCATGTTGTAGCCTTCATTACCAAGTCATCCCGGGTTCAATTCGTGGTGGGGCCAGAAAAATTTGTAGCTTTTCACATTAATGTCCAACTTCATATCGCTGCGTCTACTGTAAAACGTACCCTTCTTCCGCTATCCACCTCATAGTATCAATAACTATTACTAACAACTCCTACTAACCCCTCCACGTGGGTCAAGTTGTTGGTGAACCCAGAGAGTGGCCCACCAACTAACAATGACCTACCTCATAGCACTCCATGTAGATAAGCTTCAATAGCACGCTACATTTCCCGTTTACAAATACTACAATATGAATACCCACTGACCGACAGTTAGGCTGTCGCCAGACCCCTTTCGTGATCCGGTCTGCCTAAGCTGCCTTCAGTTCTGCCAGATGATCGAATGTGTTTTCGTTCGACGCAAGGTGTAGTAGGGAGGTGACTCTTGACCCTCGTCTATTGCAAGTGGCGGTACTAGCTCGCACCCTTTCAGTACCGTCAAACACAGAATGTTTGGTTACTTGTAACAGAATTTTGTATTACATTTTTCAGAGAAAAATTGTAGAAACAAAGTTACTTTCATGTCTGTCGACCAGCAAACCTGTTTCTCTTAAATTTCGAGAACTAATACGATTTTTGTGATTTTTTTTTTAAATTCATTAATATGTTCTCTGTCAAGGTTTGCGTATTAATTTTGTTACCTTAGGTATCATCAGTAATAGGCAATACCGATAATAGTCAATCACATCGGGGGAAAATCAAACTTCGGAGAGAGATTATTGAATACGTTGCCTAAATGGTTAGGGATAGGCGGCAACAATGAATTCACCTCAAAGAGTTCCACAAAAACGTCTGCGACAGCATTTGTGTATCTTCAAATGTTAACCAAATTATTAAAAACAGGTTTTAAAAATAGACGAGTTAAAGTATTTCAACTTACGGGAGTAATTCAAGTAAATAAAACTGAAGCCTCATCAAATTAAATGCATTCTATGGTTTGTGCATTTAAGAAATATAAAAACTGTCTTTAAATCGTAAAATTGGCACGATTTTACAAGCATTTTAGTTTTTCAAGCAGTCGCTGCCCCCCCCCGTCGTGTGTTGCCTCAGGAGGACCAGGTAAGCATTTGACTGGCGCGCTACCTTGTGGTGCATCACGTGATGCAAATATTTTCGACTTACATTAGTATATTTGAATAACGCGCCACTTTAACTGAAACATGGCGGCTGTGGTTAATAAGGATAGACATAAAGTGAAACAAAAAAACAGGCAACCATCTCTGCTACAGATTGCCCTTCATATACTGAGATGTCACCCTCTCGCTTGCACATCCGCTTAGAGGGGGTAAAGTATTAACATAGCCTTTACTAGAAACCGTGGCCTGAGAAAGACAACACTGTATGACTATGTCAAATAGGATGTCAAATCTAATATCAGAGTTTTTCATTATTTTCACTTCCCACCCTTTATCAATGGGGTGATAAGAGTGTCTTTTCATCCATGGGGATTAATTGTGGGCTTAAGTAACAGTTGGTGTGACATTAATCCTCTCAGAGGCTCTCCAAATCATGTATTCAATATTAATGTTGGTAGTTTTCGATCATTTTTTGTCACCCCCTTCCCACTCCTCCCCTAAGTGTGTTAGGGAATTGTTCCTGGTATTTCGAAGTTATGACGAACTATAAACGCACGCGCACACACTTACACACACATCCTTTTTTATATGTAGAGACTAGCTGCGTTGCCTTGGTTCTTATGCCATCTTCTTTTTCTCGGGGAAAAATAAAGTCAGTATTGTAAAATAACAATAATTTTACTTGCTGTTTTTTTAAATATATGTGTAGCATCCTAATTCTACAAAGTCAGAATAATACAAATTAAATACAAAACTTCATTGTATACAACACTTAAGTTTCTTTTCCTAAAACAAATAAATCCTTGGGTGAAACTACCCTTGAGCAAGCAAAATAAAGTTGCTGGTGAGGGAAACAAATCAATCAATTAGGCTAGCGCACCACTCAACCCTAGGAAATTTAGGGGTATTTAACCCCCATAACTTGTACGTAAACGGGATCATGTCTCTGTCCAACTGAAAGACCATGAAATCTATAGATTATATGCAAATGTCAATCTATTTTGATTAAATATTTGTTCGTGACACACCCTTTTTATTCAATCTATGGGTATTTAGAGATGTTTGCGCACCTTCCCCAATGATGTCCTAACTCCCACATAACATCAGAAGCTTGTCTATTTATCTCAGCAACACTGAAAGCTAGTGATTCATTCATTTTTGATAATTATTTTGTGTCATGCTCTTCCCAACTCCTGCCTTTAGGGTTGTCTTGCACTTCATATGGTTTAAACGGTTGCAAAGGGGTATCAGGAGTATGATTACTCAGCTCAAAAACTTTTAAAAACATTGTTTTGACCCTAATATCGGTCGTTGTGTGTTATATTTACGTCTCGCCCTTTCCATCCCCAAATCTAAGAGTGCTGAGTGCGATGTGATCTGGTCTTGAACTTAACGGCATTTGTAGTATTATTATACTCAATGGCATTTCCTTCCCAAGATAGGGGTGTATAAGGGCTGATGGGGAATATAACGAATTTCAGAGGTCTTGAAAACTATGATCTCAACACTAATATGTCATTTTCAATTTTTTTAACATTTCATGCCCTTCTCAGCCCCTACCAAAAGATGTTTATCTCTCATAAGGGATGATCATGGACTTAAGTGGCATTAATTGACTCTTCACTTCAGCAACCCCCAAAACAACACCAATGTCGGTTGTTCTTGATTACTTATACCTGTATCCCATTCTCAACCGTGCCGCAGGGGTGCTAGGTGTATATTATCTTCAATGTGGACTGATTGTGAACTTACAAAGCATCGGGGCATTTTTATCCATCCCAGCGGCACCGAAAACGGTTTCAAATGTTTTGTCATAATATAATAATATAATATTTTATTGAACCACATAGATCATAACAATGATGTATGGCGAGTCATTGTACTAACAACAATAATAATATTTACATATAAGAATAACAACAATATAATAATGTTGATGCATTTAACCATATTCATTTACCTTAGGCTAAATGGAAGTTAACATAAAAATTCAATTATTGTCTACTATTACAGAATATTAATATTTATTTAGGCTAGGGTTATTAGATATCTACGATAGGAATTCTATTATTATCCTTTCATTTTATTAAATTATGTCAAGGTCTATATTTAGGCTAACAGAGTGTAATTTAATGTTGTTGAATCTTTTCCTGCATCATGGATAACCTTCTGCACTTTTGTTCTAATGATTACCTGGAACATTGTATGTCATACATTAGTTATTGTCATTGAGGAATTCTTGTTCACTGTAGTAGAGTTTTGTTGTACGAATTCTTTGAGTTTTGTTTGGAATGGGTTCAGTGTATTGATGGATTTAAGGTTAATAGCTGTATACCTGCATTAAAAGTGCTTTTTTGGCTAAGAGTAGATGTGATCTGTGGTTGGTGGTCCTTTGTCTAGTATATCCTTTTTTTACAAAGTTCAAAGTTTAAAGTACACTGGAAGTATTTTCAACTTTTCAAATAATGGATTTCATGAAGAAAGTTTATTAGTGGTGGTAATTGTTCGTATTATTCTCTTCTATAGACTAAGAGTTTGTTTTGTTTCTGGTGCTTGTCCCCAAAATATTATACCATATTGTGGGTATAATGCTGTATTATTATACTATAATGTGGGTATAATGCTGGGTATAATGCTGTATATTATACCAGTGGGTATAATGCTGTATATTATACCATAATGTGGGTACTATGCAAATGGACATTTGCATAGTATCTATTATCTGTATTCGAAGGGTATCTGTTGTGTAATTTGCTGTTAGAACTCTGATGCTGAACTCAGTGTTAGGTTCCAGTTCATGTTATCTTGTATAGTAAGTCCCAGAAACTGTGTGTTTGTTTCAAGATGAGGTGGTTACCATTAAATACGATACCATTAAATTCGAAGAAAAACCTGTGCTGTTTAGATGAATGAGGATTGTGGAAAGAAACTATGCAAGTTTTGTCAGTGTTTATTGTGAGTCTATTTTGTTGAAACCATTGGATTAGGGTGGTGATAGTGGATTTGGTAGTGTTAAGTAATTTTTCAGTAGTTTTGGCATGGAATAAGATGTTTATGTCATCAGCAAAAGGTACAATTTTGTGGTTTTTGATGATAGATGGGATATCATTAATATATAGGAGAAATAGAATGGGTCCCAGGGTAGAGCTGTGTGGAATTCCATAAGTGACATGAAGGGTCTGAGACCAGTGATGTTTTATTTGATTTTCATGTTGGTTGTATATTTGTACTATTTGCTATTTTTCAGATAAATATGACTTTAACCAGTTGTATCCTATTCCCCGAATTCCATAATTTTCTAGTTTACTGAGGAGAATATCATGATTAATTATATCAAAAGCTTTTGTGAGATCTAGGAATAGTCCAACAGGGATTTCTTTCTGTTCAAGTGCAATTAAAATTTCATTGAGAAAAGCAAATAGAGCAGTTTCAGTAGATCTTTTTTTTTTTTTCTAAATCCATGTTGGGAGTCTGTAATAATTTTGTTACATGTTAAGATGCTTTTTAATATGTTATTAAATAGTTTTTCTAGTATTTTAGAGAAACCTGTGAGAAGTGATATTCACCTGTAGTTTGTTACATTATGTTTGTCTTTTCTTTTTGTGAAGAGCAGTTTTTGAAATTTGTGGGAAGATACCTTGGGTTAAGAGGGGGTCGGACTCAGTTCAAGCGGCGGGCTGGCAGCGCAATTAGGCGAAAAGTAAAAGTCGAGGTATATCCTGTTGAATTAGACAAATATCGCAAATAAGTCAAAATCATTACAAAGTTATTGATGTGACATTCCTATTTAACAGGGAATCTATCATAACGGTTAATTATTTACTCTTTAATTATAAGAATGTAAACTTCAATTTCCCATATAAGAATACGTGGTTTTTGCCCATTTGAATCATTGAGCTGACAATCACTGCGCTGTCCGATTGTTTTGAAATAAAAGAAGTATTAAACTTTATTTGTTAACCTTTGTATTCGCTTTTAAGAAATTAAAATATTCCGTTTAGAAACATCAGTAAAACATCTTTATTTAACACTTACGTAACAAAACTATCGCCGACCCTTCTAGCAGTTCATTGGATCTCCGAGGGAGAGTGCCAGCGTCGAAGACGCAGTATTGGGGACAGAAAGGCGCGTGCAAGAGAAAGAAATTGGAAACTTCGCACAACANGGGGGGGGGGGGGGGGGTAACTTTTGCCATCTGCCTCGAAAGACATACGTTTTGACTTTTGTCCTTCGCCTCCGCGAATACTATTATCTTTTGAAATGCGTGCAATGTTGGTGTTCGGAATTAGGTTAGTGCTATGCATCTTGCAAGTGCAATGAAATCAGTCTAGCATTATATAATTTATTATATAATATAATAATATACATAATTGAGCGTATGGGAAGAAAGATGAAGGAATGTTGGGAAACAAGTAACCGTTCTTTCCATCCCTGTATTTCAAACAACTGACCACAACAAAGTAACAATTGCTACGAACTTTCACATGAAAAGCCATGATTACTGTTGTTCTGTACCGTAAGCCCGAGTTTGACCATAGCGATAAAAAATATTTCATATCGTTTTCCTGCCGTCAAAAGCGACGTTAATTTATTATTTTCTATCATATTTGGTCACATCCAAAGGGGAAAAATGATCAGCCAAGAAGAACATTTGTGTAATATAGTGATTTTATTTTATCTAAAACAATATTTTTGAGTGAAATTGCAGACATGTTAGTCTAACTTATGTAAATGAACGTTTTGTACTTCGTGATTGTAAGTTATAAGTTGCGTTATGTGTGATAAGTTGTTTCATTGTTAGCGAGTCAGTTTGTAATTGTTATTCTGTGATTAGAGGTGTTTATTGTCTTCATATATAGTTTTATTTTTTTACAATGAGTTACAGTAAATATTAATAAAACTAGAATGAGTAACTGAGAAATTGTTTGATTGTTTCTTTTTTCTATAAGAATGTCTTCGGGTTGTACGATTGTTTCAAACCTTGCAAACAATCTGCCGGTTGTCGGTGGTTAGAATTCATTGGCTTTCAACTAACAACATCAACGATACTGCTATTTCTAATTATTATTTAGCAAGTTCTTTCTGTCGGCAAAATTTTAAAGGAAAAAATCCCCACGGAGGTACGTGTATCTTTTTTTGGGGGGCGGGGGGCTTTAGGGCTCGTCAACATCAAGGTCATTAGAGCTCTTAAAACTTGTACAGGTAGGGAAAATGCAGTTACGCACTAGGGAGAGCCAACATGACTCTCCCCGCGTGTGGGATTCGCCAAATGACTCAGCCATACCCACTAAAAACCCTCCTGAATTACATCTCAATTCCCAACATATCTCAAGACTTTACTAAAAACGTTTTTTTTAAAAAGAGGAAAATGAAAGATACCCTAGCCCTAATAGCGTCGGAATCGAAAAGAACAAGAGGTGACCAAGGGAGGTCAGAAAAGAGAAAGGAAGGAGCATGGCACAAGTAAGTGGGAGTAATGCCAGACTCAGCTCGGGGCCCCGTGTTCGCCATACACGTACTTACTATTTGTACTACTAGACTGGGGGAAGAGGAAAATGAAAGATACCCTAGCCCTAATAGCGTCGGTACGTGTATCTACGTTCGTAATGATATTTTATCTTCTACACTGACAGGCTACGAGAACTTCTGCGTAGATAGTGTGTTCGAATTTTCTGCAGTTAATCTGACCGACACCGGTATTGTTGTTTTGTGTATTTATAGACCTCCTCAATCAGATCTTGACATATTTTTTGGGAACTTCGAAGTTGTTTTAAAACATATCACACATAAACCTACTAAATCTATCGTTATATGTGGCGATTTCAACATCAATTTTCTGAGTACATCCGATTCTGCACATTCACCAGTTAATCGATTCAAGAATTTTATCGACTCAATCAACCTTATTACTACGATAAACGACCCTACTCGCCTCTCCGGCTCATCTCAAACATTGCTAGATCAAATTATAGTCAACAATGGAATCTCGTATCTCTCTGAAGTGTTTATCGCCGGATACAGTGATCACCTTGCTCAAGTATTGACT